>OX235279.1:56568620-56746183 GCA_944472155.2 Trichobilharzia szidati | reverse complement strand
CTGATCTAAATCATCAACTGAAAATTGTCTTTGTGATATGTTCATTTCTAGATCATTTATAAGAGTTTGAACAGAATCAATCTGATTAAGAGCATGTCTTTTTAAATTCTTAGGATTAGGATAAATCCTCATTCGTCTTAACGACCTCCAATATAGTTTGGGATAGCGTTCGGTTTCTACATATTCTTTGAAAAATTCCAACGATGTTTTCGCTTCAGCGAGCCTTGCACTAAAATTCAGGTACTCATTGAGTGCATTAAATGCAATAGAATCCCCACAAGATTTCAATTTATTAAATATTCCATAGTAAAATTTAGAACAACATATTTAAGCGAACAATACTGTTTTCAATTAGATCTCATCAGGCTTAACTCTAATATATATAAGTTTACAAATCAAAATGCATATATAAACCAATCATGGTGTTTTGTCTATAGGATAATACGATGGTGAATATAAATTGTGCAATTAGTCATAATAGTAATAATGATAATAATAATGGTAATAATAAAAATGGTCTTATCAATAGTAAGGATGAAAAAGTGAGGCAATCTGTGATAACACGAATCATGAAAAACAGCATGATTAAACAAACAACTGTTCAGGTGGAAGTAGTCGATAAAGCCTAGTAAAAACAAATGAACCGATTAAGTAATGTTAGATTGTAAGGGAAGGAAATGTATTCAAAAAAAGTTCGTACAGCCATTATCCCTCCCTTAGCCTATTAAGACATAACCAACTAATGACTTCTACATCACCCATTGTTTATATTTTCAACCCCTTTCTTATTATCCCTTAATCTTATCTTCATTATAAACGTGTTTCATTTCCTTCCCTTACAATCTAACATTACTTAATATTTAGAGCGAACAATTGTTTTCAATAAATTCTTCTTCAGGCTCTACAATTATAAATCCATTAATTTAAGCATACAATAGCCAGTAAAGGCAAATTAGAATCATATCAGAAAGTGTACTGTGGAACACGCATAAGATGGGATGGAACAATAGTCAGATAGTTTTTTCAATACGCATGGTCATAAGAACATGGGACAAAATCAGATGAAGTAATTTAATTTAGTGATGTGTACACATAAAAAGATTATCTGTGTTCGATCATAGGTGTCTACGTTCTATCTCCCGCGTGAAGTGGTATAATAAGGTGAGCAATATTGAGGTTAGGCGTCGAGTGCTAGGTAAGGCAGGGAAATCAGTCGACGAGACTGTGAAATTACATCGACTGAAATGGTTGGGACATGTGTTACGTATGCCTAGTCATCGCCTTCCTCGCCGAGCAATGTTAGCTGATATAGGGCCAGGCTGGAAAAGAGCTAGCGGCGGTCAAACGAAAGCATGGCACCAGTCAATGAAATCCACAACAGTTAGTCTAAGCCACGTAGGAAGATGTAGACTTCCTGGTTGGGGTCCTCGGGACGGTAAAAACCAATGGTTGGAAACAATTGGTGACATGGCTCAAAATCGTTCTCAGTGGCGCAGATGCATCCACTCCTTGTGACCTATGATTTCCAATTAAACTGTCTTGTTCTCCGTTATTACTATTCCTTTGTCTCACACCTCTGTCTACTGTCTCTATTACGCATTTCTTCTCTTGCTTTGTGTGCTACATGGAGTGTAGCGACTTGAACTGCCGCACATATGTGCAAACTTACTTTTTTACTTTGCTTCGGCTATCTCCTACGGAAGGATGAGCCGGCTTCATGAACTTCTCAAATCATCGCTACCCAGGCGCAGCGATCTGATGAAGAGAGTTTACGAAGTTTCATGGGAATTTGGTACGAGTGATGTCCCCAGAACCACTCGGATATGTGCAAAGTTCTATGTCGAAAACCGACCGAGATGATAAAATTTGTCTCAACCATTAAATGAGGTAAATGAAGTCATTCAACTAGGTAGACTGTCATGATTGTGAAGAAGGACGCTTCGATGCAATGCAATTAATACAAAAAACGTTATGCCTTATGTAGTGTAGACTAACTAATGCTTTCAATCATGTAAGGCTGCATGACCAACCTCAAAACCATTCAAACCCAGTGTCAGAATGGTTACGTAACTAAGTTGTTAGTAGAAATAGCTCTCCACGAAGCTATATAACATAATCCTATTCAGCAAGATTTTGTATGGTTGAAACCTGAAAACATCTCTGACGAAAGGCGGAAATATAAAATGTATTTTTGACGGTAATGAAAGGAAAACTAGAAAGATTATTTCTCTCATATGTGAACACACCCATCGCAAATACAAAGCATCGACAAAACATTAGTTACTTCGTTATATAACGCAACTCATGAAAAATTGAGCTACAATAGTATTGTCGACAGTCCTCAAACGGTGGTCAAGGCATGAATTACAAGATTAACTAGGATGTATCAGCCAATTAAAGTTGACTGTTGAATATATTTGGCATATTTTCTCACGGCTTCTTCTTGTTCTTCATCAATTGATTTCGGCCTAAGACGACGCAATTCTCGAATAGCTTCACTTCCACTAAGATTATTTTTGTAAGCAAGATAGCAAGCTAAGATTGTTCCTGCACGACCTCTCCCAAGTTGACAGTGAACACCAACTTTCTAAAATGCAATATTGTACGGTGATATACAGGCGTTAATACAGAATATGTAGTCTAACGAGAAAAAAAACCTAAAATAAAGGCAGCATATTTGTACATACATGAAAATTATGTTTGTAAAATCTCGGCAAACTGGGACGAACTTCTTCAAGGAAATTAATCGGAATTGAAGTAACAAGGGTATATATATGTATATATATATATATATATATATATATATATATATATATATATAGACTATTTTCATCAGTGATTTCTTCAAACATGTGGGATATGGCGGTTGTTAATCTGTTTATAAACATTTTTATATTTAAAGGTATTTAAAGCAGTTACCTACATATTATTTTCACGAAACACAATTGACCAGACATTGATTCCTAAATTTAGTTCCACTGTAATCTGATAAGACATAAACCGTACATATAGCACTAGCACTTGCTAGGCCGTAACAAAATTTAATTAACACGATATACCCAATTGTTTAAACCGAGCCAGCTAACAGTTATTCGTTCGGTGTTGAGTGGTGGAGCCTAGGAAGCGTATTTCACCTTATTTGTGGCTTAGAGCTGGCTATGTAGCGTCCTCACTCAAACTCATCAACCATCGCCTGAGAGTACTACCTACTGGGCTGCTGAGCCATAAAAGCAACGTTTTCTGAAGCACGTATTATTTAGACTGTTTCTTTGTGCTCCACACTATCCGTAGTCAATTTATATACACTGAAGTGATTGATGTCTGTTGCAGTAAGGATAATGCTCTGATGTGGGTGCTGGGTCTAAGTCTCAAAAAAGCACCACTGCTCCCTAGCATTCAGATACATCTAGCTGTACCTGAATTTCACTGTCAGTCGTCACGAAATAGCTCAAGCGAACATAACAAGACATCCGTTTAATGAAACCACATGCCAAGAGAAATTAATCAATCTGGTTGGAATAAAGTAAAAACTGGGAATCGCAAGTACAAACATAATCTAATTAGTATATTTAAGCACATAGAGTTGTACGGTTTTGATGAGATTTCATAATGATTGGAAAAAGACATTTGACAACATTATCTAAGACTGTGTAAAAATGTCTAATGATGACTTTACTACCAAGATTACAAAAAATACCCGGTTAGGGTTATATGAACTTCCATTCAGGTTTACTCATGGTGAAAAGCCCAATATTTTGGGCTACATTCCAAAAGTTCCTAATAAAAATAGATAAATAACAGTTTAGTTAGTCAGTGAAACTGAGGTTGAGTGGCTGCCATTCCGGTGGCTATAATAGTGAGCCACAAGTCTACCTGACAAAGCAATGATTTCTATATTTTATAAACAACATATCCGACAGTAGAATTTACCTCATTTTTTGCTTCAGCCTGTTTGATTATTTCCATAGCCTTCTGAATAATAGGTAAACTTGCAGCAGATAGGTCTTCTACTGGCAGGTGATAATGTTTCACTGTCAAGAATGAAAACAGGTATTATTATAACCAGCAACGTCGTCAAGTCTAAACAGATAACATACCCAAAAGAAATACCTTAAACTTATTTCTTCTAGATTCCTACTGTAAAAAGTAATTGTCATCGAGCATTTAGCTATAGAATAACGATAACTTAGAGGATTGCGTAGGACGAAACTGTTTACATCCGATTTCGAAATTAAAATTTCGTTTCACTAATCTGATAAAGTTGGTAAATTTACGTACTTTATACAAGATATATTTTTAAAGATTTCCACAGGTGATGACGTTCACTGAAATAAACAAACTATGAAATCAATCAAGTCCGCATACACGTAGGAACTCAGTTTGTCTGAATACAGTACAAACCACCTAGTGCGCAACACACAATTTGGAAGCTATTCGCTTCCCATAAATTATCGTAAATAATCCCCTTATTCCCAGTTAATCATGACCCAACCGATAGCTGCTACTTTGACGTGGTGGTCGGGCTTGCATATCGCAATGACTCAACAAGCTACACTGGCTGGAATTGATGTTCCTGCAGGTCCTACCATGCCAGAAAGATTGTTAGGATAGCTATTAGACTAAAAGCTGTAGATATAGCTGTGAGGGTTGTTAATAACCTAAAACCAAAAATTAGTAGGAGCCAGCAGATTTCTACTACACTAGGCAACTTTTTAGACTCATCAGGGAAACGGGTGGGAGAAGGCAAATCATAAGTGAGACTATTTGTGAGAAAAATGGCTCCTTAATTAGCTCTCAGGATAGACGCCTCGAACGCTGGAAAGAACACTTCGAGGAGCAATTTAACTTGCCTACAGCCACACTGAGCCTCCCCGTCATCCAGCACACACCCGAATGGGATATAGACACTGGCCCGCCGTCTGTAAGTGAGGTCACAAAAGCTATCTGTAATTTGAAACGAGGCAAAGCGGCAGGACCCGACGGAATTATTCCGGAGGTGTTTAAATATGGGGATGACATACTAGTATATAGTTTAACTAAGGTACTAGGTAACGTCTGGGAATCAGAGACGGTTCCATCAGACTGGGGTAAGTCACTTATCATACCAGTATTCAAGAAGAGAGATAAGTCCTCATGTGATAATCATAGAGGAATCAGCCTAACGAACATAGTCTCTAAAATCCTAGGCTCAGTAATCATGAACAGACTAAGCCGAACCCGGGAGGAACAGACGAGGGAAAATCAAGCGGGCTTTAGGCCAGGTAGAGGGTGCATAGATCATATCTTCACTCTCCGACAAATCCTAGAACATAGGCACACTTTTAGGCGTCCAACAATTGCCATATTTCTTGACTTGAAGGCGGCCTTCGACTCCGTGGATCGAGAGGTACTATGGCAATGTTTGACTATGAAGGGAGTGCCAAGAAAGTACATTGCACTAATCAAGGCACTCTACTCAAACTCACGTAGCTGTGTAAGGGCTTATGGGGAACTGTCATCTGAATTGATAACAACCAGTGGTGTCCGTCAAGGATGTCCACTTTCCCTTTTTCTGTTTAACTTCATCATAGATATGCTAATGGAAGTACCCTTAACTGAACTTAACGACTTAGGAATCGACTTGTTACCAGGGAATAGTCTTATAGACTTAGAATACGCAGACGACATAGTCCTGTTAGGGGAGGGCGCTGACAAAATGCAGAGTCTTCTGAACACCTTGAGCAGCAATCTTCGTATGTTTGGCATGCGATTCGCCCCTGTGAAATGTAAGATGCTGCTACAGGACTGGACTACGTCAACTCCTAGCTTAGTGATAGGGAGTGAAGTGATAGAACATGTTGACCACTTCACCTATTTGGGAAGTTGTATCAGCACCAACGGATTGATTGGTGACGAAATCACAGCACGGATCCAGAAAGCTCGGGCTGCTTTCGCTAACTTACACCGTCTCTGGCGTAGGCGTGACATCCGGCTGTCAACCAAGAGACGTGTATACTGCTCAGCAGTTCGCTCCGTCCTTCTCTATGGCGGTGAGACGTGGCCATTGAGAGCGGAAGACATGAAGAGATTGTCTGTTTTTGACCACAGATGTTTACGATCTCTTTCTCGCGTTAGGTGGTATAATAAGGTAAGTAATGTTGACGTTAGGCGTAGAGTGTTAGGCAAAGAGGGAAAATCACTCGAAGAGGCTATGGAGTTACATAGATAGAGATGGTTAGGTCACGTGCTGCGCATGCCTAACCATCGTCTCCCCCGACGGGCATTACTAGCTGATATAGGTGCAGGTTGGAAAAGAGTAAGTGGTGGCCAAACAAAAACTTGGCATCAATCCATGAAATCCCTGACAGTTAAACTGAGTCAGGTAGGGAGATGCAGACTTCCGGGTTGGGGCCCTCGGGACTCTAAGAATCAATGGCTGGAGACAATAGGCGACATGGCTGAAAATCGTTGTCAATGGCTTACGCAGATGTATTCAGTCTCTTTAACCTTCATATTCCTTTCTACCATTACTCATTCTGTTTCACTCGTATACTTATCTAAATTCTATTGATTCTCTTCTCTCATTTTCCTGTCTACCTTTGTGTGCTATTTGGAACGTGGCAACTCGAACTGCTGCACCTCGGTGCCAAGTTCTATGTTGAATCCAGCAGCAGCAACTACCTCATCCAAAATGATTAATGCAAGAAGACTGATTCCGGCGAGGAGTGAAAACTGCCCAAACGCCAACTAACGAGAAGTCTCCGCAACGACCGAGGACAACGATGGGCGACAAAAGCGAAAGAGATGGGAAAGACATCGGCGACTGGTGACACCGGACTACTTAGACTTATCAAGGAAACAGATGGTAAAAGACGAACGACAAGTGACAATCTCTGAGAACAATGGCGCCATAATTAGCTCTTAGGATAGACGACTGGAGCGCTGGAAAGAACACTTTGAGGAGCAGTTTAATTGACCTACAGACACGCTCAACTTACCGAACATCCCACACCTCCGCGAATGGGATATAGAGACAGGTCCACCGTCCCTAACTGAGGTTACTAAGACTGTAACTGGTCTGAAACGAGGCAAGGCAGAGGTACCTGATGGAATGACTCCAGTGGTGTTTAAGGACGGTGGCGAGTTTACCGTCTGCGTTAACTGAGGTACTAGGCAGCGTCTGGGAATCAGAGAAGGTCCCATCGGGTTGGTGTAAGTTATTGACTATCCCGACATACGAGAAGGGAGACAAGTCTTCCTGTGAAAATCACGGGGGATTAGCTTCACCAATATGATATCTAAAGTTCTAGGCTCCATAATCATGCGCAGACCAAGCGGTGCTGGAGGAAGAAACACGAAAAGTCCAGGCGGGCTTTAGAGGGTATATCGATCATATCTTCGCCCCTCGACAGATTCTGGAACATAGGCATGCTTACAGGCATCCAACAATCGTCATATTTCGATTCCGTCGACCGAAAGGTAATATGGCGATGTTTATCTGTGAAAGGAATGCCGAGGAAATACATCTCGCTGATCAAGGCACTGTACTCTCACTCATGCAGCCACGTGAGAGCCTACCAAGAGTAGTCACCTGAAGTGGTGACAACCAGTGGTGTCCGCCAGGGATACCCGCTGTCCCCCATTTCTGTTTAATTTCATAATAGATGTACTAATGGACTTAACCCTAACTAGCTTCAGTGACTAGGAGATTGACTTGTTACCAGGGAATAATCTCGTTGACTTGGAATATGCAGATGATATAGTCCTCCCTCCTAGATAAAGACGCAGACAAAGTGCAGTCTTCTGAACATCTTGAGCAGCAGTCTGTGAATTTTTGGCATGAGATTCGCTCCCGTCATATGTAAGATGTTACAAGACTGGACCACATTGACTCCTACCTTAAAGATAGGGAGTGAACTGGTTGGCGGGGCATGTTGACTGCTTCACTTATTTGGGAAGTTGCATCAGCCAGTACCAACGGGTTGACTGCTCACGAAATCTCAGCACGGATATAAAACGCTCGTTTGGCACTCTTCAGCGAACTTACGCCATCTCTGGTGGAGGCGTGATATTCTGCTATCAACCAAAAGGCATGTGTACTGCTCCACAGTTCACGCCGTCCTCCTTTATGGCTGTGAGACATGGCCAATGAAAGTGGAAGACATGAAAAAGCCAACTAGTTAGCTGTCTTCGATGATAGGTGTCTGCGTTCTATCTCCCGTGTTACGTGGTATAATAAAGTGATCAATATTGAGGTTAGGCGTCGAGTGCTGGGTAAGGGGGGGACTCAATCGATGAGGTTGTGAAGATACACCGACTGATACGATTAGGACATGTGCTACGCATGTCCAGCCATCGTCTTCCTCAACCAACAGCTGACGTGATCAGTTTGGAAAACATGACCTTATCAGTCAATGAAATCCACAACAATTCTTTCAAGCCAAGCCGGGAGGTGTAGACTTGGTTGAGGTCCTCGGGATAGTAAAGACCAATGGCTGGAGACAATTGGTGATATGGCTCAAAATCATTCTCAGTGGCGCAGAAGCATCCACTCCTTGTGATTTATAATATCCAATAAAACTTAACTCCCTCATATTAATATTCTTGCCTCACATTTCTGTTTATTATCTCTGTTTTGAATCTCTTTCCTCTCTTGCTCTGTGGGCTACGTGGTGTGACAACTAGAACTGATGTACATCTGTGCAAAGTTCCACGATGAAACTAGTCAGTCAGTTAAATATGAATAGTGTGAGATCATGAATCCTATCATGAATCTAGCCAATAACAGTTAAGAAATGTGGTAAATAACGTGAAATGAGCACAATCTACCAGGTGCAGTGAGTAGTGAAACTTAAATAACTGTAGTTAGTCCTGAAGTCTTAAGTTAAACACTGAGATTAATCTAACTAGCTGTGAAATCCTGGTGTCCAAGGGATCATCTACAGATATTGGTTGACACAAGACCAGATTAGCTAAAATTTAGTAATGAAATCGGAACCTGGCAGTGATCCCCGAAATCTTTGACTGCTGGTTTGAGTCACGTAGGGAGTTGTACACTATCTCGTTGAGGACATCGAGTCGCCAAGAACCGATCGCTGGAGACTTTTGCTTTCGCAGCTAAAAATCGTTCTCAATGGCGCATATGCTTTCACTTTTTATAAACTCTTACATCTATCTGTCTCTCTTTATTCGCTATGTACGTGTTTCTTTCCGTACATTTTCGTTCATTATATTTACTTCGCATTTTTCTTTCCCTCTCCTTTGTGTGCTATATGGTGTGGTAAATTGAATCTCTGCACTTCTGTACAAAGTTACGTGTCAAAAACGCATTTAGTTTGATGTGTAATACACATGTTACTAGAATCTTAAGAAAAAGACATGATACAGCCGGGAATCCTTCCCATTTACTTTCATTTCCTTTATAATAATGCACGTCTTATTAATTTCACTACAACCTGTGTATAGATTATAGAGCAAAAATCAGTAATTAGTCGTTTGAACAAGACTCCAGGTCCACAAAGCAGTGAATAGTTTGAGGTCAGGACTGTCACTATTATTATGCCGTTGAGCACCACGGAATCATAAACACTGGCGACAACACTGCAACACTTCACGCATGAAGTAGTACTTTAACCAAGTACTACTATCAAACTATCGCAAAGGAGGCAACCTGATATTACAATATTTTTTTATTATTTTGATTACAGCTTGATTCCACACCGTATTTTCAGTACAAGTATGGAATTTTCAGCATGGATATCGGTAGCCCAAATTTCAGGCCGACCGTAGATATCGGGTGTGCGCCGGCAGGGGATCCGTACCCCGGACCATGTGCATGGTCGGCGAGAGTCCTAACCACTGTGCCACCGACGCATACTCAGTAAAAGCCTATGTACTGATTTACCCAGACTATTTGGTTCACTAAATAAACCACCGAAGATCGTGGACATTACACATAGCCATAACCTGAAACGCTGAACTTAGTGAGACAGAATTATCAATGCATTGCATAGAGAAGTGAAAGCGGACTTACTCTTTAAATCAGAGGGGAAACTGGGAGCCTCTTGGCACATAGTTATAACATGTGATATCCCAGCATCATGTACTAAGTATTTCATTTCAGATTCTTCGTATGGAAATGCGAATCCAGCCACAGAACTCGACACCCATGAAAAATTATTTGGTGGACGAGACATTCGTTGGAGCGAAGCGACGCAATAGTATCAGGACTCAGTTAAGGGAAATTACCCAGATTATTTTTCCAGGAATAAGGATGTCTCGTCGCAATAACTGTAGAACCCGCAACTGTAACGCAACTTTTCAAGCTAAAAAAGCGTTATGGAGCCAAAAGCGCTTGCGCACAGCCTTCAACCTATCAACAGCGATAAAACGGCATGTTTGGATGAACATATATTACACCTGCTAAACAATGATGCTTATGTTATAAGAAAAACTCTTTATTTTTAGTAGTCTTGATATTCTTCCTAGTAGTTATTCTTCATAATTAACGGGCTGAAATTATCCCGTATGCTCAAGGTCAATGAGATATCTCTGCTCACCGACTCCCCTATGGTCCTATACGCAGATGACTTGAAAATTTGGAGAAAGCTGAAGGGCAACAGTGATACGTCCACGTTGTCAGAGTGGTCCACAAAGTGGATGCTCTCGATCAATGTGGCAAAATGTGCAACCATGCGCATTGGACAAGCAAGCACGAGCTCCTACGAACTAGAGGGAATAACACCTCCATCAGTTCAGACTCACTTGGACTTAGGTGTCATAGTTAGCCATGACTTAAGAACTACATCACACTGTCGTGCGGTGGCCGCATGTAGTTTCAGGTCCTTATGGGCAATTCTCCTCCTGGTGAGGTCAAGACTGGAAAACTGCATCCAGGCCGCCAGTCCTTGTCTAAAAGGGGATTCACAAATTCTAGAAAGCGTTCAAAGGAAGGCGACACGTATGGTTCTCGGAATAACTAATTGATCATACGAGGAAAGACTAGACAGTTTAAATCTCTTCTCCCTGTCATACCGTAGGCAGAGAGGAGATTTAATCACAACGTTTAAAATTTTAAATAATGACTATGGACCTGACCTATTCTCTTTTTTCCTTTACATCAGGTCGGAACACTTTAGAGGACATACCAGGAGAGTTCAAAAGCCAAGAAGAAACCATATTGCTCTTGAGTACTGGTTCTCACACCGAGTCATAAGCTCTTGGAACCGACTCCCAGAAGAAGTGATGTCTGCAACCTCAACTGACTCGTTCAAGAAGGGTTTGAACAACCACAGAAATTTACTAGAAAAGGATTAACATAGGCTACAACTTCTTCTCAACCAATAAATCTGAAATCTGAATTGGAAGAGTTAGGCACCTGAAGGTTACTTTCATCCATTTTAGTCGGCCATGTTGGATTGACATTCCTTAACCGTTCATTTACTCATTGGCTTTTGCGTTTATCCTGCAGTTATTCACAACTTATCTGGATACAAACTGAGCGAAGTTCAACAATAGCGTCCTAAGAGTGTGAACATCCCAATGAACTTGAACGCATGCCAATCGTTGGATAACGGCATATGGCATTATCATAGCTGGAATATCAACGCTATTCACCAACTTAGGAGCAAATTTTACTCAGATCACGTTTTTAAGTACTGTTTGGACAATGTGATAATAGCTCGTTAGGATTAGTATCATTGTTCACAAATATCACGTTCCACCTCATTTGTGTTTCCGTTGCAGTTGAAATTAGTTATTTAGTTTGTTTCTAAAGCTTTTATCACCAGGTCAGTTCATTCATTTCTTTGTAATTATTTCATACGTTGCATTCATGCGTGGTTCCAGTGTTTTAGTTGTTTTTCAGCTGTTTTGAAATGATACTGTGTAGAAGTTTTGGAAAATATGCACGTGCACATGTTTGGGTGGTAGAAGCTGTTGTTTCCAGTTCAGTTGTTGGCTGCCGCTATTGCCGCTGACTCAACTGCTCACTTAATACGTAATAATCTGGTAAAAACAATGTCTTTCACGTCCATGTTTACAGCATGCAACAATCTACGAGTGAATCTGGTGAAGAGAGCACTGTCAATGGAAGTGAACATTGAACGTTTGTTTTATTGGGACTGGCAACCATTGGCGGGAAATTGAAGGCGCGAATGGAACGATCGCTTGCAAGTTGAAGGAAGACTGGATTTCAATACGAATAAAAGTACTTTATAACTTCATTTGTACTTAACACTTGTTTGCAGACTTTGTAGTTTTCTTCACTTTAATTGTCAAACAATATAATTTCGTTCAAGGAATATTGGTGTTTTGGATTTAAAGTTGAAGGAAACACATAGTGTTTATCGGTTCAATCGCTTAAGTCTTCGTTACAATAGGAACTTAGGCCTAAGTTCCTTGACAAGCACTGCCAGAGTTGACATTAGTAAGGTTTTCGAAGAGCATATCAAAACCTTGAGAATTAAGAACCAGGTCCGAAGTTGAAGAAGCTCTGAAGCCTTTCTAGAAGATGAGTATACCATTAGTGTATCTGTTATCAGTTGAAAAATCAGATATATTATGAGAAAATGTAAGTCAAACAAGATTGAGCCACACGAGATGCGTGAATATGTTGTGCTTGTATGTATTTTTGGGAACAAAACAAAATTAGAAAGCAACCAGAAACCTCTAAAGGGTAAGTGTTACCTGTGCTCGTTAATGCCTAATGCACTATATCCAAATACGTGAGCTAGAACTGTCTGTATTAAAGCCAGTGCTAACAGCCATTCAACTGATTGCAAAACGACTTAAAACGCGGATAACATACGATGATCTGGCGAGTGTACGAACTATCCCAGTTAAAGGTAAGACTTCAGTTAGCATGAATAACGTTTCGGGTTGTGGTCTACAATCGGTGGTTTTTTCGAAGTTACAGCCTGCCTTCCGATTTTCGTTACAAAACACCCTTCACTCTGCAGGCCACAACCTATGTTAGATGTTTACCCAGTCACCCATTCTCCCCTATCATAGCGAAACGATGCACACTTTATGGAACACCAAAGAAGTCGTCGTTATTTAAGTGTTTATTCTACCAAGTGCTTTTATACAAACAACTTTTAGTTAATTCTTCTGCTAATTTTGTTAGCAAATTCATGTCTTCTACGACAATGACGGGAGATGTCGGAGATCAGACAATTACCGCCAAGAAAGACTAGTTACACAACAGCCATGATTACACTAAAATCATAACGTCAAGAAAGCAAGCATGTTTACATTCGTTTTGATCATAAAATTGTTCCCTTTTTAACTTCATTTTAGTCGACTGTTGAAGGCAGTTTTCAGCCATGCATTACCAGTGAATGCATGAGTAACTCTCGATGCCCTATTTAATGTCTAATTACTTCGCAAAAATAAATCAGTGAAGCCACACCGGATGTTATCATCACTACCTCAATTCAAATATCTTAAATGGCTTATGTTGTTATAAGTGGAACTATTTAAATTGATGATAAAGTTATTCTTAGTCTTCATGTATTGACTAAACAATGTCACCAATCAGCTCCCCAAATTTTATCCTTTCACGAAACATTAAAAGATCCACTGCCCAATGTGGAAAGACATGTAATTAAACTGCAGTAGTTATATCTGTTATTATTCCCTTGGGTGCCGAATGAAACTCGGGGCTTCAACAGCACATCTCCACTTTCTTCCATTTTCTATCGTCCTCTTCACCTGGGTCTGCGATCGCCCATAATCTCTCACCTCCTCTTCACACGACCTCCTCCATGTCACCCTATGACGACAAGCTCGTCGCTTCCCGTTGAGATGCCACTGGAGAGATGCCTTGACGCACCATGTCATTCGATGACCTCCTCAATGTATGCCCAATCCATCCCCATTTTCTCCTACATTTTTTTGAGCAATCGGCTCTTGGTTCGATTGTTACCAGAGTTACTTCTCGCCAATTCTTTCTGGCCAAACGGCAATTTGATCTTCAGCATGGAGCGGAGGCAACTGTTGATAAAAGTTCGCAACCTATTGGAAACGCTTTTCGTGGCACGCAGTGCAAATTTTTGACCCGTATAGAGGCAGTGACTGACCTTACATTTGTGTTGGAAATCCGAATCTTGTTCTTCATACTGGCTGAGTGCAGGAAATTTCCACACTGGTTTCAGGTTGATTAAGGCGTATCTTGCCCTTCTGATTCCGACTTTGACATCTTCCTCCGTTCTGCCTGTAGCCGAAACGATGCCTCCTAGATAAGTTAAAGAAGTAACCTCTGTCAAGTCTCTCCCGCTGATGGTGATTAGTGCTGGTTATTGTTGCGGCTCGTTGGCTACCTTCATCACCTCCGTCTTCTCTGTGTTCACCTGCAGTCCTGTCTCCGCTATCTCTTCATACATGACTCTGAAGAAGTTTCCACGGAGTGATATTTCAAGGGTTTTTCTTGTCACCATACGTGGTTGGTTACTCAGATTATAAGAGACTTCCTGTTAGAATCCTATGTCCGTACTCTCCGAGGATGGCACTGTGAAAGATATTTTAGAAGAACATTAGCTGTATACTAAGCCGTCTATTCCAGAAAGGTGCCAAGATCTAGAGGCATACACCATGAAATGTAGTCTTTCGCACAGTCATACCCAAAAGGTTTGGACATGAAAGATTGTCAGAAACTTTCCATTCTCAACATGTCAAATATATGGCTGCTTCTGGGAATAAAGTAGGCAGTTTTCTGATGCTGGTCTTAAACTTGCTTAGTGTAATATGAGCTAATAATAATATTCTATTCACATAAATTAAGCATTTACATGACTGACATACCGTTTGTACAGGCATGATCATATTTAACGAGTTCATTTTGAAATGGAACACTGTTTACTGACATTAAAAATTCGAAAAAAATAAGAGAAAACTCCAGAAACTTAATAAGAATAAATTACAAGATATTGGTTTAAGTCTAAATTTTTATCTATAATATACTTATAGTCAGTCAACTTCATGCGGGAATTACGAAAGGTTGCGTTAATGGAAGGTAAGAAGAGAGATGATACGCAGGTGCTAGAGTAAGACACACAGGATGCAGAGTTTACGATCATTATCATTAGACCAATTAATGGTCGTAGCACTTTCTGTTTACTCATCTTGAGAGTATCCCCGACTTGTTCGGAAAATGTTCGGTCACTAAAGCACCAAAATTCTAGGTCAGGGTTACTTTGGATTCTAGGTAGATCACCTGATTGGAACGTTAATTTATTGTCTGTTGGTGGTGCTTCGTAGCAGATCCAGTCAAATGTGTTTGGGCTGAAATGTGGGCCCCATAAAGATGATCACGCTGTCATCTTATCCAGTCCATTCTTGACCACAGTCTGAAATACCCCAGGTCATTACATTGGAATGTCTAAGCCACCTTTGTGTCAACTTCAGATATAAACGGTTAATCATTTGAGAAGCAAGCGCATATATCGTCGATATATGGTGTAAATGGGAGAGGCCATTTGACGCTACTGTGAACTACACCAGTGGTGATTGGTCTACATCTGGAAGAAGCAGACCTTTTGGGGCCTTTCGTTGGAGAATGACTTGGGAATTCAGTTTACGTTCCAGCAACAAACAGTCGACGCCGTCAAACACCTTAGAAATAATAATATATTTTATTCTCGTCTATGCAGGGACACACAGGTTGTACAGTCATGGGTAAGTGTTATTAAATTACGTTAATTTGTTTTATGGTGAATCATTATGTATGCTGATCTTTTTGACTTAAGTTTGCAGGAACGATCCGTATTTAAGTTTGTGGATAATCAATGTCGTCTGGGGTTCGAAGAGATATTTTCCGTGCGGTGGTAACGTTAAAATATGTTTGTTTTGCTATTTAGCACATACATGTGAATGTCTTCATTCACTGTCTTTGACTCGGTAGGCTATTTTAATAAGTGCCGGTCAGTCTACAGTGGGTTAGTCAATTGTTACAAGGGATACAGATCTAAGTCTATGCCTTGTAAAAGCATGACGTAGCTTCGCACGAACGACACTGTTCTTGTCAACTTCCGCAAAGTTGCTTCAAAAATGATTGCAACACTCACAAGCATTCAACAGAGCTTTAGTAAAATAACTGCGGCCTCAAATGTGACCTCCCTATGAGGGCCCAACAATAGATTACCAACTACAGAGTTGTCAGCCGGATATTACAGGACTTATAAAACTTAGTTATGCATTGCTATTACGAGGATTAACATATAAGATCATATTAGGGCGATGGGAAGCCCTATATTTATGATTTCTGAATAAAAGTCAGTGTAGTTACCTGATTAATATATTATGCATTCTCATACGGTGTCTCAACATAGCATAAAACTGCCACGAGACTCCAGTAATCACCAATGTTGTTCATTAAGCGACTGATGATTCTCACTATTAGCTATACGCATATTTATTGAACAAAACTTGCCCATTTTCCTGCCGATTTCACAAGCCTTTTCTCTCCTGTTGTACCCAAAAGGGGATAGAGGTGAGCGAAAACTATGTCCCAACCTCTGTCCATGAACCACCCAGAGCGAAACCAATTATCTTAAACATGCAGATCTAACCATATTGACCCACTATCACTGTTCAGGGTTGGTGGACTTCCAGTTGAATATCATTAAGATATACACAGATTATAATATTACGGCTACATTCATTTGGGTAATCACAGGTGTAATTGATTTCACAGTTGTCTTCATATAGGTTCCCAAAACCTTGCAATCGGAGTTAACAGGTGCTTATATAACAATCCACAGCACCGTAGATCGGTGTAGGTCCTGTGAAATAAATGATGGTATTTTTAAGCCCGTAACGTCAATTATACCTAATTAGAGCTAAAATACTACGTCCTCGAGGACCCTATCTTCCGTCCCGAGATTCAAAATACTGGTCAGCATTCACCTGAATTCTCGGAAGCCAGTTGGCCACGCAGCTTAAAGACTCTGAGCTCAACTCAGGTCGGCTTCAACTGGGAATACCCCGATAGGCACGAGCTTTGGTCACACCATCTGTTGAATATTTAGTCTGGTCAACCTAAGTTGGTGGTTAGGCTGTTCCCAACATCACCCAAACCAGTAAGGACAAAACATGACAACTGCGGCTGTTTGAGGACGCATTTGCTAACGATACCATGGAGACAATCTAGAAATACCTGATCACAGCGTAAGGTGGCTAACGCACTCCTGTTTCTTGAAAGACCTAATCGTCCTCAATTTCAGTCAGTATAGATGGGTGAATTAATCGTTGAAGAAGAAATGGCCTAAATTTATCTGAATTGGCTAATTTCTATGATCCCTTACAGCAAAGTTGAACGCACTATATCCACTAGTCGAGAATTCAGCAAAAATGTCCGTTCATATCCGCACTTCTAGAACCTACATGATGAATTAATTTTGTAATAATAGAGAAGATTTGTAACTCAGGTGGATGATTTGCAATTAATAGTGTTCCCTGGGCTGGTTGATTTAGTTGCGGAGCTTTTAATTTTGTTCTTGCCAGTCTTGTTTGGCATACGAAGCTCTTGCACTTCCTCTTTCTTGGAACCCACACTTTCAGTGCAAATTCAAAGTCGGGAGAAATTGGTCTGCTAGCACACCTCGATATTTTGTTGTAGTGTGTACCAACTGTTTATTTTTTGCATGGGTATTAAAGCACCTATTAGGGCATTGTGGAACTGACTGTTTATTTAATTGGCCACTTCTTTCTTTTTGTATTGCAGGGCCCTCTGAAGTAGACAGGCAAATACCGGTTAGTGGGTCAGAGACAACTAGGCAACCCGCCCTTGGCAGTTCTTCTAAAATCCCCTTCCTCAGCTTACTTAGGTTTTAATATAAGAGCAGAATTCGGTTATTGCAGTAAATCAACAAGGAGTAAAAATATATTTGGCAAATTTTGAACCATGTGAACAAAACATTATGTGATTACGAGGAATAAATTGCGCTCGGAACGTCATCCACTTATTGTGAATTTGCTGAACTTACAGAGTATGGAATTACCCATTTTTTTACCTACTCTCTCAACACTAGATTTTTGTCTATTTGTGACGATTTGAGCTTCCAAGTCTGACGTAAATGCACCAGTTAGTTTTCTAATGTAGGACCTAGAGCTAGTCAAATTAAAATATCACTATGGTAACCCTTTGGTCAGAAACATCATGATACAGGCGTGGAGAACAAGTGATTGAATGAACAGTCACTCCTCAACACAAAGACACTGATGGTATTAAGTTATGGTTTTCTTGATTGGAAGCTGAAAAGAGGCGAATTCAACACTCGGACCACTGGTTCCGCCATATCTCTCTACCACATGCCTTAATCCCGATCTAGTTACATGTTCAGAGCAAAACCGTGTAAGGGACTTGAAGAATCTTGTTGGCCTTGTGTAAATCGGAAAGACAGGATTGGGGACCCCCTGCTTACTGACATTAGAAAAGGTGCCCTTGATAGCACAATTAGCTCCCGGGAAATATTTGTTGTGTAGCACAGGATGTATGAAATGCGAACCATCTGATGACAGTCCGGTTATGGGGTTTTAATAGGAAAGACGGGCAATAAAACAATTCGCCGAGTAACAATATTACTTTAATTGTAAAATGCTAGTTTAATAACCTGGCCAACTTGCAGAACAGTGTTTATGGAATGCAGATGCATCAATGACCTTGAATGCCTAACGTTCAGTGGATTACAGAACCCAGCCTTATTACAGCACCAGTATGTGCATTACGCACAATCTGAGGTGTGAATTTCGTCCAAATCTTGTTTTTAAATATTGTTTGGATGATGCATTAATAGCATATAGTTTCAAAAGCTCTTATGGAGTCTGTATGCATATTCGTCGTTTTCCAATTGCAGCTGATGGTCATGTACTCAGATGTGCAGACTGTAAAACAAAAATTTGTGTTCTAAATGGCAAGTTACCCACCCTGTTCTATTCAAGGTTTTCGCTAACATATTTTTCTCTGTCATCACCGGGTTGTGAGAACTGAGGTGACACCCACGGCTTCCCAGACAGGAAATTCGTTGATTTATACTATCTAGTGGTACCAGCATGTGGTGATGTAGTGTCTTCGAAGGTCAACGGTGCCGTGCAGCTTTTGGGAGGCGAGAGGACAACTGTCCATTCAGACGAAACTGTTCTGATAATGAAGTACAACAGCAGTCACCCTAGGGCGAATAGTGTGTAGGTATGGAACTTGACCACACTACCACTGGTAAGAGAATCGTCACATATGACCGCAAAATAACTTTCATTTCCTGCAAATGGTTGTGTAAAATCTTATGTACACATTTTATTTTGTTTCATAAGGAACTTGATCATGTCTATAAAAAAGACGCGCGAATTAATGTAAATATTTACATTATTTATAAGAAATAAATGTCGTGAACATTATTTCCTTCGTCACATTAGTCTCTTACCCCTAAGAGATGTGTTCTGAGTACACTTATGCAGAGGATCTAAATTTTACAAACTTCTTTAACTGTTCTTACGTTGTTACATAGTGTTGATCACAGATATTTAGAACAATGTGGTTGATAGTATTGCACTTCAGATGTGTGAATTGGCGCGCAGTAAAATTAGATCACGAGAACCAGCCAGTGAAGCTGGAAATGGCCAATTTTAAGTGACATACAAGCACTTATAAGCGTTTCGAGTTTCTCCACATTTGCTCATAACGTATGGTGGATCAGGTGAGAACCTGAAGACACCTTGTGGGTCACATACAGTTAAATAATTCACAAAATGTGTTACATACCTGTGTGCGGCATCGCCACTTACTTTTGATTTGTAGCAGAATGCTTTGTTGCTTTAAATTCAGTAAAATATTCGTTTCACTTTCCCAGAAATGTTTTGTGTTTCGTGCAGACGAATAACAGGCAAAGCAAAGTGGAACCATCTCACTGCACCAACTGGATGATAATTCTCCGAAGTCAGCCACTGCCACCATTTGTAGCCACGTTGTAGTCTGTAGACGTAGGTTGATTAAGATATAGAAACCTATTTGAAAACCCGTTGTATCACTATTTTAGATCGTGAGCGCCGCTAGTGTAGTACGTTATTCATGGTCCCCCAGTGGTACCCTGGGAGCTTTTAAAGAATTTGGGGGATTGTGAGACAGTCGTTTGAGGGGTTACATAATATATGTGCGTCAGTGGTATCAAAACCCTGTTTAACTTCACTGTAACTATTTGTCTGTGCTACTTTCACTACAAGGCAAACAGAAGGGAGGAGGCAAGCGATAAATTGCCAGAAAAAGTCAAAGTATGTGGACTTAAGCAGAATTCTGATGTTTTCATACATAACTCTTTTTATTTATTTTAAATACCCACTTCACAGTTGGACAATAATGGTCAAAACAGGTTGAAAAATAGGCTTTGTCCATGGTAAGAGAATAGGCAAGTTTTAGGTATATGACAAAATGTTTTGAACTGTGATCATTATTTGACTGAAATCCCACCTTAATTTCACCAACTTTTCAACACTGTGATCATTGTTTGACCAATATTTTTCAATTTTAACCATAATTTAACCGCTCCTTGTCCATTTAAATCACTTTATGCGATATTAGACCGAAAAGTGACCAATGCTTCACTATTCTCACTATCATTCTAAAAAAATAACCATTATTAGACCGTCGCTGAAGTAATATCTTCCTGTAATACAACCTCTGACTTTCCGTTTAACGCTTTATTAAAACAATTTTAGGCGATAAATTTTTGTTCCGGCCATTAAATAACCCTCATTCAATCAATAGTTTACCATTATTCGAACAATGTTTCCCGCTAAACACATCACCTAACAACTATTTTCGCATATTACGCAATACTTGAACACTGAACAACCTCTCTTATAATCCTTTTCACCTTTCAATTAAGAAGTGCCTCCTCATTTTACTCCTTATTCAATCGTGACTTTTCGACAATAAGGCATTCCCTAACACGTGAATGTAACCATCGAGAAGAGGTTTGTCACCATTTAGCCCAATAAGTGTATGTTTCAATCAATAATAATACATAGCAATCACTGATCAAAGTAAAAGTGTGCATGACTGATTTCCTTACCCTTCACTGTTTTGAGAATCTCAGGTTAACTTGTAAATGATGTAAGTGGAATTTAATTAAACAGCAAAGGGTTCGCAAGTGTTGTGAGTCATTAATTTACTCCGGTCGCCAACTCAGATGACGGCCACGAACTCATTGATGGAGTGGCCATAATGATATCACCGGTGGCAGACAAGGCCCTAACGCAGTTGGATTACGACAGCAAAATTCAACCCAAAAGGAAGGAACGTCACAATTATCCAATGCTACGCAACTGCAAACAACTCTGATTAGGAAAAGAAAGAAGATTTTTGTGGACAAGATCCTGAAAGACGACATCAAGATCCCCCTGGGCGACATGAATGCAAGCCAAACTGGGGGCAGATAACACAGCAAGAGAACTCATCACGGGTCAAGAGGCTCTCGAATAAATGAATATGATTTCGGGAACCATTTGGTTTTTGTTCATTACACTGTCTTGTTTGCCAGACGTGAAACGTGAATTTGAAGCCGTTCTTCCACGGAGTTGTATCCCTTGGTAACTGCCGAAGTAAGATTGCCTGTTTTAATCGACATGATATGGAGTTATGGTTTGTTCAAATGGGGCACTACTATGACCAGCATATATTTTAAGTCTGAAAACACAAGGTATAGGGACATGTGTTCTCAGTTTATGAGATTAGCAAGGAGATGCAGGACTTTATGCTTTGCCCCTCAGACGAAGCACCAAACAGTGACGAAACGCGAGGTGATGAAACGTCTATGTCGGAAAACTGCCATATACAACGGTTGCTTCAAAGGGATAACATGGGGGATGGATCCCCATCGAAGTCATTGCGCCCGTATTTATAAAATCGTTTGTGTCTCTATAATAATGCTAAATCTGTTCACCGCACAGCAGAGGTCAGTAGATGAGAAAGGGCTCAAATAGCCTCTTCGGGAGCAGAAGAGAGACATGGTAAAGCTGGAGGCTTTAATAGATTTGGTTGAACCACACAGGATACTCAGCTTTAGGAAGTCTGAGGAGTCGAGTTAACAATACCGACGTTCCTAGTCAGGAAACTAACAACCAACCGGAAGATGGCATGGATAATCACGAACCAGAGTACAAGTGGTAGCCAGGAGGTTTGTATTGTAAGAATTCCCATTGTAGAACTCTTCAGTAACCAGTAGGGGACTTCAGGTTCTAATAACGCACTCGTAAAGCGGCTCAGCAACCGGAAATTGCCCGACATTCATGCGTTTTTAATACATGCTGTGGTGTAAGGTAAAGTGGCGATTTCCCTCTACGACTGCTACTGAAGTGCAGAATGTACCAAATGTGTTACATTCTCAACTTGAAGAAAATGTACTCAAAATAATTTCTACTTTCCTAATGAAATCTCGTTTTGTTCATAAAAAGATAAGGGTGTTTATTCACAGACTTCTGAATGTCTTTTTTAGATCACTTCAATATGGACAGAAAACAATTGAAGGGAGAGGCTGGTTTATGCTGTGCGGTAGGTGACCTGGAAGACAATTAGCTTTTACCATGTACATGAGTCTTGTAAAATATATAAGGGTCATGTCGTATATTGTGCTTCTCAAAATATGGTTTCGTGCTCCCATGTTCGCTATAGTATAAAGGGATATATAAGTCTGGTCTTGTTTATTCCGATGGTCACTATGACTTACATCCCCTCTCAAACCTTACCTGATTTTCCTTCTGCTTTGAACCTCATGCATACTTGCACGATTACTTCTCGCTTTAATCAGCCGAGTAACTTGTGCCGTTATATAAGTCTTTTCGTTGTTGCGTTCCTTTACTTCTCTAGGATCTGCACACTATTCTCGTGTGGCTGATGTGGAACTAACCCCCTAAGAAATGGCTTGAAAACCTAGCTACTGTTGGTGGTCAAACACGACACAAGCTCTTACTACGTAAGAGACTCAGCCAAAACTACTGGAGAATTCCACTTCATGCTCTATGGGGCTTAACCTGTTATCTGACCACACTGCCAGCCAACTCTTCAGTCTAGCTCCCGCTTACTTCGTGATGAGACCACTCAATATAACATGAAAATGCAAAACTTATAAACGTTGGTGAATATGTTCAGTTAATTTCAATTTGAGGGATTATAAAGACGCACAACCACATTACAATGCTGCTACCGCGTTCTTATCCCTTACAAGTCCGAATGTCTCTAGTGCGTCGCCTTTAATCGTTGAAGATGAAATAGATGACTCTCAGAACGCTCATGAAGTCTCCTGACCCTCTACACCACATCCCCTTAAGGAGAGTCAGATCCCCTAGGAAAAATTTGAGGGAGGACATTCAGGAGCATCATCGTTCTGAAAAGCCCACGCCAAGACATCTGACTCTGAAAGATGGATCCGTATGTCCTCATATTCGATACACATCCCAGTTACCTCATCACGGCGTAAAAACAGTGTACAGATTAGAGCTTCTGAAACAAATCACGTCATCAGAAGGGCACTAAAGTTTTCTTCAGGTTAACATTAACATAATTATTCAACAGAGGGTAGCAAAAGGGTCATGGTCAATTCTCTCCCTTTTTAGTTAGTTAGTCATAGAATTATTCTACTGCCAATGTGGTGAATGCTCCACCGGCTGACGGCGTCAGGAGAGGGTAAGAATATTATACAAAATCACAGGCGGTTGTACATCCACAGAAGAAAAGACGTTAATTGGGAGGATACCCCAACAAGAAAGTCATTACATCTATTTCTGCATCGTAATTGCATTTTTATTTTCTTGTTTCTACCCTTATGAGTCACGTTTACCTTGAGGCCCCGAAACTTCAACTGTCTGACATATAGTCTTCGTGGTGTATGATTCATTTATCATGCCTCTTATTCTCTTGATTGCCTGTCAAATCCCCTGATGCCGCTTCCTTTAGACATTTTTTAATCTCACTGGATTAATGAGAACCCTAAGAAAGTTTGCAAGCCCTGCTGGGTCAGCCCACCTCGTGTTTTTTGTTCTACTGATAAGATTTTGTAGATAGCATATTGGTGCTAGATTCCTTAAGAATTCTGAATAGCACAGTGGCGGGTTTAATTGCGAAGAGGAGAAATGAAGATAGCTGGGAATCATCACTGAGGGCGGAAATGAAGTCAAAAGATTCGGACGGCGAATAGCCTTTCAAGACTGAAATTGAGGTGCAAATATTCTATATTTTCTCATCACTGCATGTTATATTTTAAAATAGGTAACTCTGGCACCATATTCCACTGTATTCTGCCATAATATTATTATTATTCCCTTGGGTGCCGAATGAAACTCGGGGCTTCAACAGCACATCTCCACTTTCTTCTATTTTCTGTCGTCCTCTTCACCTGGGTCTGCGATCGCCCATAATCTCTCACCTCCTCTTCACACGACCTCCTCCATGTCACCCTATGACGACAAGCTCGTCGCTTCCCGTTGAGATGCCACTGGAGAGATGCCTTGACGCACCATGTCATTCGATGACCTCCTCAATGTATGCCCAATCCATCCCCATTTTCTCCTACATTTTTTTGAGCAATCGGCTCTTGGTTCGATTGTTACCAGAGTTACTTCTCGCCAATTCTTTCTGGCCAAACGGCAATTTGATCTTCAGCATGGAGCGGAGGCAACTGTTGATGAAAGTCTGCAGCCTGTTGGGCACTGCATTTCGTGGAATAATTTCGGCGCCGAGCCAGACTGAGTCATCGTAAAATCAACCAGTATAATCCTGAGGTAATCATTATATATCCGAGTAATTCTGCTGAGGAAGCTGTAACTAGCACAGCGAGATGTTCAGAAAAACATTTTGATTTCTCACTTAATTTGAGATAATTTCCAGTAGTTTCCTAAACACCATCTAATAGTTAAGAATGAAGAAATTAACACAAAGGTTATTAGTTACCTTTTAGTGTAAGTCAAACTCTTGTTGATATTTACCGATAAGATTCATTGAAAACGGTTAGTTTGAAACACAATTTTGATTAATCTTAGTGAGCTAAAGCCTCATGTCAAGTTATTTCGGAAGCCTGTATACGGCCGTAGGTTACTTGATCAGCTGATGTTTACAGGCTATATTTAATGAAAAAACCTCAAAATTAAGTAATTATTCGTTGTTCCACACACTTTTGTGCTTGTATTCCTGTTGAAAGTTGATGGAATAAGGCGTTTTTAGCATAAACAGAAAATGATGGTGTCCTTTTCCGCCGTAATTTACGGTAAGCTTACAAATAGTTGAAATACGTACCTTTTCTTTGAGAAAATGCCAAATTACTTAAAGATACATATAATAACGACTTTTAGTGATTTTTTTGCAGCTCAAAGGATTAGAAATGGACATGATGAGGTAGCCTAGTTCGTTTTGTCAGTTATTTCCAATTACTTTATTGTATACCTTAGGTGATGGTGTCAAAGGTCCTCCATGTGTACGCCATGGTGCCCTATAATTCAATAACTCCCACCCGTATTTCAGGTTACACCTAGATGACTCCTCTCTCCAAACCCTCAATTCCATAAAAGACCTGGGACTTACCTACTCACAAAACTTAACATTCAGTCAGTATGCAAAAGCACTTGTTTCTAAATGCCGAAGACTCACAGGCTTGTTACATCGAAAAATGTACACAACTGAGGCTAAAGTCCTTTTATACAAAGTCATGTTTCGTCCAATAATTGAATACTGCACAATTATCTTCGGTTTCATGAATGGGTATGACAGGGTTCGTACTGAAAATATTCAGCGAAGTTTTACACGACGCCTATTACACAAACACGAAGGACCGACTTACGCGGATAGGTGAAAAATATATGGACTTCAGCCACTTTGGTTAAGGCGCCTGAAACTCAACCTTACATTTCTCTTTCGCCTTTTACACGGCTACATCAAAAGCAGTAAACCAAATGCTTTCAACAGTTTAACCATATATACTCTTAGGAATCATGAATATACTCTATCCATAACCCGGTACCGGACAAAACTGCTATCACGTTTCTTCAAAATACAAACAGTGCATTATGGAACGAACTTCCACTTACTGTACTTAGTTTCCGATCTCCTACTGAATTCCAGCGTCTCCTTAACGAGTTCTTGTCAACAAAAGAGCTTTGGTCTACTTATCCATGGTCAACTAACTTTAGTACTACAGACCCGAGTGCAATACTCCCAATTTGAGGAAACTCATTACATTAGCAACCATATCTTTTAATATTTTACATATTTACTTATATTATTAGTATAATACATTGTACTGTTTTTGAGTTGAAATGACAATCTTCAGTAAACAGTTACCCATTTTCATATAATTTTCTAAAAAATTCATAATGTTAAAATTATGTAGTATTTTTTCCATTATATGATTGATGAGTCACTTTGCTATGTGTAATGCACACCATATAAAATCGGTCGTCAAAATTTAGCATAACAAGTTCTGCTAACCAGTTGCCTTACTCAGGACCACTTTACATAACTTTATCACTAATTGTTCCACTACTCATATCACTCTGCTAAATAGAATATAACTTAGTTGCTCTAATATTAGCTATATTTACACTTCATAACTCTTAAGGGAAACTTAATTTCTTAATCTTTTGCAGTAACCCACTTGTTCGCCAGTATGATGATAACACTGCTAACAATATCCTCTGGTATTATCGTGCCATGTGACCTAATGGGAAGCACTTGTCATGAAAGCTGTTAATGTGCAGCATACTGTATGATTGAAACGGAGTCAAAGCAATCCAATTTTACAGCTGCAGTCATCGTTAAAGGTCTCAAAAGGAGGGAGGGTGGTGCATGCTGATCAGCAGATTTGGTAGTGGTCACAAATGTGAAGCGCTTCAATCTGTAGGACAGCAACATGCTTTTTATTGATAGCTCGAGAGTTAAACATGAGTTTAGATCCTGAATGTATAAAAAATATTTTAAAAAATCTGACTTTAAACAAATTAAAAAACTAAAACAATAATGACTGTACAGATTTAACTTATAAAAAATAGTGCTTTCGCTCCTAACATCTACAAGCCTGCTCAGTTTCTTGTCAAGATGCTACCCCTCGGGCCATACACAAGTTCGCCAGATATCTTCCAGGTCACCATATCCAACAGGTTCTAATCCTTCAAGCCACTTCTCTCTGAAATGTCACTTATATACTTCACGACAATCTTTCTATCTTATTACTATTATACTCTTTTATCTCAACTTCCTAGGCCTTTGATGAAGCTGAAATTTACTTTTTTTCTTTTTTCTCATTCATACTCTTCTCTCGCATAAAGTTCGGTTGCTCTGATGATAAAAAAACATAACAACACTCATGTTTGAGAATAACTATGTTTTCATAGAAAACGTCATAGTTTTCCATGGTAAGACCAATATGGTTAGCATCATACATTGCAAATGTGTACTATTATATCAAGTACTGTACAGCTTCTTCTTGTGTTGTTCTTGTAAATATACTTCCATAATGTATTATTCATAATTGCATTTCATACCATTTTGCAGCTGCGCAGGATTTTCCTCTCTTCCTGAAATAGCTTTCAATCACGTCGGGGGCATAGCACTCACTCAGATATATGCTGTTCATCGATTGGCCATAACTATCATCAGGAAATGGAACGAAGTTTGGGTTGTCGCTCAACTTCGGTGGAGACCTTCGTGAAAGATTTACAAATTAACAATTATAAGAATCTGTTCCGATGCTTGTACTATAATTCAACAATTTGAACTTTTTAAAAAGTGATAATGTATGCTAATTCACAATTGTAATTCGTAACATAATTGATCATGCCTGTAAAAATGGCATGCGTTTCATGTACACTTACCCATTTATACGAAATATTTATTATTATATTAAAAAGAAGTCTGCATAAATATTCGAGAATTATTTTCACACGTTATTTACTTCTGATTCTGCATAGATTTGGTTTTTACAAGCAGATTAATGTTCATTTCGTTTGCTTAGAAAATATTGAATGATGTAAGTACACACAAAATACGCATTATTGAGTAATTTATATCATTTAAATTTTGTATTTATTATGGTAACAACGTCTGCATCTTTTGATTGCTTAATTTTTTTTCAGGTGATAGCTACTTTCGGGATTTCATGGAGGTGAGTGCTGAAGAAAAAGATTTCCACAGTGTCACTGATTTTTTATATGTTAATTCATTAATAAATTTATTCCTCATTATTCGTTTGTATATTTAACTTGATAAGACCGGATTTACCCCTTGTATAAGTTGTGAGGTACAGAGTATGTCAGGCTACCTGTGAAATACTAAGTGAGAGCAGATATTCGGAGAAGTTCTACACATTCATTGTTATTCGGAGAAGCCTATTGGTAAAAGGATTATCTTGTTGTCAAATTAAGTAAATATGTCAAAATCTCAGAGGGGGTATTGCGATTATGAAGCATTTATAGTTATTTATCGTCTTGGCAGAACACATAAACTGATTCGCGATTCATGGTCCCAAAGTGAAAATAAATCTACCTGATATAGTGTGCTTGTGATTTCTACGTGTCGCAATGTACCACGAAGAAAGGCCATACCTATATCGTTGGACTTATAGCTTAGTGCAACTATGGTTATCGTAGTAATTAAAAACAGAATGCCTACAGTTCACGGCCACAGAACATGGTACGTTGCTATCTGTTCATCCAGTTGCGTACACGAAGTTTCCCAGACGCCGCATTTACTCCTAATAGTTTACCCTCAATTCCTACCTTAGCACGTGTTACTAATGTTACTGGAACACAATCACATTACAACAAAAGGAGCACAAATTCATTGAAAAATTGTTTATTAAACAAAAATTAGATTTCAGAAGTACAGATCATTCAGATGATTAGTCCTCTGTTACTGTCATTAGGTTCCATCTGCGCACACATCACATACATGTTTCACCATAAGTCTGAAAAGGTTTAAGAAAAGCATTAACTACTTGGGTAGTACATGTATGATCTGAATAAAAAATTTCTCCAGATGTCTGCCTGATAAGCACTTACAAGTAATCACTTTACAAACAATATACATAAGTAGCTAAATAGTCTTCATTAAACTTAAGAGACTTCGCAATTTATCATCTGTCGATATCTATTAGGTGCATCGGAGCACAGTGAAATGATAAAATTATATAACTACAAATTATGCAGTTGTTCCCAGAGCTTATACAAAGATGTCAATAGAAATGACAACCGCTTTATGACAAATAATACGAGTCTTGACAGCCATTATAACAATAACGTTCATGTTCATGGTGAGCATAAAACAATAAAAGGTACTGTTATCGCAACGAATTCATCATTAACTTAGATAGACGAAAGAAAGAATAAAATCACATCAATTAAATGTATCACTTAATCTTATGAAGCACGTATTTACTTTCACTGTTCAATAGTTAAGTTGTGGGTATCTCCGCCTGTTATGTGGAAGGCTCGGGTTCAATTCTCGGCCGAGGAGCTGGCTTTTCTGCGTCGCTGGCACAGTGATTAGGACGCTCCTCGACCATGCACACGGTTTGGAGTTCGATACCCTTCCGGCGCACTCCTGACATCAGTGGTCGGCCTGCGAAATTTGGGCTGCCGAGGTCACGTGCTGAAAATTCCATACCTGTACGAAAAATACGGTGCGGAATCAAGCTAAATAAGAAAAGATTATCGCGTTACTTACGTGGTAAACTAGCTTATTCCAAATGAACTCAAGATTAATTGTGAAAGTGAATGGAGACCCAGTGTATGTCAACTAAAAACATGTTGCCTACATGTATAAACACTGCTTACTGTGACGTTTGATACCTGCTTTCCGATCTTCATGACAAGAATACAGCATATGTAGCTATACCTACATATACGTAAGTATACCTATCTGCTGCATTAACCACGCCGTTTTCATCATGATTAACCAGACTCCTGAGCTGTAATAGTTTGTGTTGTCAGTTATGCACCCAACTTGATAAAACGCTCCTGGTAATTGCAGAGTTCACCAAGCAGCTAAATGATGTTTGAAGTTACCGCAACTCAAGTGGCAAACTGGCCAATCATAAGCGCGTGAATCATTTGTTTATCTCATTCGCGGGCACTCAAAATTACGGCAGTCAACAGGCTGGGCAGCTTGTATACGGCCATAGGTCCTATGATCAGCTGATCTCTACAGGCTTTATTTATTGAAAAAACCTCAAGATAAGGTAATTTTTCGTTGTTTTACACACTTTTACGCTTGTATTCCTGTTAAAAGTTGATGGAATAAGGCGTTTTTAGCATAAACAGCAAATGATGGTGTCCTTATCCTGCCGTAATTTACGGCCAGTTTACAAATTGTTGGAATACGTACCTTTCCGTTCAGAAAATGTTGAAGAGACATGTTATAACGACTTTTTGCAGATTTTAAATGATTAGACATGTACATGAGTAGGTGGGCTAGTTCATTTTGCTAATTATTTCATTTACTCTGTTGTGTACTTTTGCTAATGCTCCCTCACATGTATTCCATTAAGAGAAATTCACAGAAATACTGAGAAGTTATATACGCATAGTATTTACTTATTTTATGACATACACTTGATGTTTACAGGTGGATGCATCATTCATTTTGTCTGCTTGAAAACTGTTGACCTGTGTAATTATACACAATTTAACTAATTATTTCGTCATTTTAAACATGTTAAGTAGTCAATTATTGCATTTACAGTGGTAATAATCTCTACATCTTTAGAATTCTTATTTTCTTTTTCAGATAATATCTACTTTCGGGAATTTCATGGATTTGGGTGATAAAGAAAAAGATTTCTGCATTGTTGTTTATTTTGTATTAGATGTTTATTCATCAATAAATGTATTCCTCGTTATTCATTTGTATATTCTAATTGATAAGACTGACTTCTAGCCTTCGCGTAAGTTGTGAGGTACGGAGTATATGACGTGATCTTAGGAATGCTAAGTAGAATTGGATTTTTGGAGAGGCTTATTGATAAAAAGACTGTCGCACCGTAATGAAGTTACTGAGTCCACCTGTAAAAGAAAACATCGAAATTATAAGGGCTTAGAGTTATCTATCGTCTCAGTAGGAACGTATTAACTGACTTCGGATTCATAGTCACAAAGTGAAAGATAAATCTACCTGAGATAGCGTGCTTGTAATTTCTACTTATCGTAATAAACCAAGACCGTTTCAACAAAATTTTCCGTAAGTTAGAATCAACAAAAGTTGTTATAGGAAAATTTGTTTACAGTTATCGTTAAGAATATGTACATAGATCAGTCCCAGCATGACTATGTAGATACCTGATCATCCTTCTGTGCACCAGCTTCATGTAGGTAATTGTGTACGTGAAGAAACGCACTCCTAAATATCCTAGGATGCGTCTGTTGAAGGTTTCTGATTTGATATATTATTCATTGTATGAGCATCTCCATGTCCAATTCCCCCGGTGGTGTCAATTGTGATTGGATGACAGTGTGATTGTAATCTCGTAACCACCTAGTACTATGTCTAAACACACTTTTTACAAATTAACTAGAGGCCTATATGAACTTACCCAGACGTGTGTATATATGACATTTGGTATGAACTAGACGACGGCATGGCAATGGCATATTTCTGTTTTGAAAACATGTCCAGCTGCAGTCATGTTTGTCCACCTTCTTCGAATACCACGAATGCTTCTGTGCAATCCGTGACTTTCACTTTGTGATGCTTCTTGATGCTTTTGTAAAGTGAATAAGCGGCATAGTTTGTTAGATGCCTCAAAATGTTGGAAAGGCCTCCGTCTACCTAAAAAAATTTCAAGGTACAACTGTAGGATCTATGTCAAAATTAATGAAGTAATGCAGATTGCGATTTCCTCCACCAGACCTTCTTCTTGATGACTCAATAGAACACTTTCAAATCTCACGAATGCTCAGTTCCAACGGGAATCACTTGCTAGGATGTGTCTTCAGGTGCTCATGGCAGCACTCAACTCTGTTATTGGTTTTGTTGCCAAGAGTGACGTCTCTCATATAACAGGCTGCCCACATATTACGGCAACTCCATAAGTTGTTATTTATGTACGACATAGCTGCAGGATACTGCAACCTCATTAACATCATCAAGTCACTAAACCTAATGGAGTGTTAACACAATAACATAATTACCTGTCGTTATTGGTAGTGAATACCGTTAGGTCGGTAATAACGTCGCTTACTTTGTTATTGAGGGCTCGGATGACATGAAATGCACATAAAATAATAGAGCAGGCAGGGAACTCATTACGAATGGCACGTCGCTCCGCAGCACTGTTGTCAATTACAAACGTGCCCGTCTATGATGTATCACCCATGATATTCTTAAAGGACTGTAATACTGCTTCAATGTCAACAAGTTTTTCATGATGAGTTATACTGTAAATGACTGGACAACTTCTGTTAATACCATATGTAACGACCAGTTCTTATAGAGGATGACTGCAGGTGGTCGGTTTTACATTGAGATATTACCCTTTCTTATACGTATTGTAGGTTGAATCCATTTATCATTTCCCTGGCTGCGAAACTAAACTTCTCCACACGTCGTCGACTGTCCATCACACACCATACCGAACCTGTGTCACGAATTTCACGGATCGGTGTGTCAATATTTCGCCTTCCTATACAGACTGTTAACGCAATATGATAACTCATTAGGGTAGAGATTCCGATAATCATCGTAAGTCGTCAGCTTTCCAAACTCAACATCAACCATATTTATAAACTGTACAGAAGAGCGTTTCTTTCCACAAGAGGTAAAAATTTTGATTTTTCTTCAATACTCAGTCTCCGAACTTCCGGCTCAACAAACAACAACAGTTCTCTTGACAATGTATGGTTATGTCTAGTATTGATAGGTTCGACCACTTTATAATGTCCAAATTCCAGCTTAAATCTGAAAGTGGATGGACATCTTATGTACTTAGATATTAAATATGAAGCTTAAATACATCACACCACACACTGTGCTATTCTTAGGTGCCTGCTCTCTGATCTTCGACATCGACCAGTGCGACAAGAAAGTGGAACATATAATTACTTATAATCTGGATCAACTTCGTAATTTTCATCACGAGGAACCCGGCAGTCGCGTATTTTACACAAGTTTCCGGTTCGATACAACTATTTATAATAAGTCAATAGTACAACTTGCATAAACCAATCACCTCTTGAAAACCACGTATTCATCCTTCACACCCCATCCAAGTCCTTAGACCTTGGTATCGAACTAATTCATTGAATTCAGTGGACAAATCGACTAGTACTACATTAATTCCCTCTACCATGACTATATGCATTACCAGTGATTCTTAAGAACAATTGAAGTCATCTTACAGAATAAATACAGAACAATGCAGCCAATAACGTTTGGAAATACCGCTACTGCTATTTGTAAGGTGATAACAAACAGACCAATCACAAGCGAGCAAATCACTTGTTTATCTCACTCGCGGGCCTTCAAAATTACGGCTTTCGACAGGCTGCCAATAATTTGCGGTGCTACGACAGACTCCGTCGTGTCGGTCGACATGACTGACTTAGATCTCTATAGTGAGATCGTTGTCGAAGACCATGAGAAGGAGTTCGAAAATCCTTCTCTTTCCAAAGAGGTACTGCAAAACATTTTAATATATCTTACTAGCTTCACAGACTTGTTTTGTAATGCCATCCTATTTAACTACTAAACTTGATTTTACAGCAAGTTTATGCAATAGGCTTTCCCATGTTTAACCTATTTGAGGGGTTTGGACTACTAGAATAGTGCTCATGAATTTAGCTGGCCATGTCTTATCAACCCAAACAGCGACAAACACCTAAACCAATAGCTGCAGTCCGTGCATGTCCATATATTTTCCAGACTGCTATGGTTCGTACCTACTTAATATATATTTTACGAGGCCGCAGTGTTGGCGCTAGGAAATAAACAAATACTGAATGTCGTAGGTAATGTGTCGGCTAATGAGTACACCTGGAAACTGTCGAAATTGAAGTGTCTCACCCAAAATCTGGAAGTATATTTGGTGGTTGTAGTCCCGGATTATTATATGCTTTTCACAATCTATTCTAATTACTGTGACTGCGAATTCAATTTTTTCCTTTAAAGCCCGAACATACGTGTGCTCCCCATTATTCATTTTTGGAAGCTGAAGTGGAAGCTTTAAATGCTCAGGTCACTCGTCTAGAAAAAGAACGTTCTACACTGCTCGCTACTAAAGACCAGGTAGCGAATAATTTCACACGACTAGGACTGGCTTGTCGGCGAGAAATCAGAAAGTTGAAATCACAGATAAAATTGCTTTGTTCAAAGTAAGTACGTTCTTGGCATAACATTTTTTCAGTGTAGTTTGTTAGTGCCTATTCGCACATCACTTATTTTACTGGACTTTGATTTGCCTTATGATATATGTGTTTTCAGCATCCACCCACCTATATATTGCATCACTTGATGGCGTCGGAATAGTTTGTCTATCACACATGTTATGGTTTCAGTTCCCGTTAATTTTTTAAATATAGTTTTTGAAATGTCGCATTCTACTTATCAATTTACCTGAAGTACCAGTTTGTATCATGCGATTTTGGTAAAGATATCTGCTTATCATCAGATTTGATAAAATGAACTTGTTCAAAATTTGAGGTTAGCGATGATATTGTATATGGACATTAGTATTAAAGAGTTAGTATACATTTGCGTAATGAATTTGTCATGCACATTCTTCTGCTTATAGCGCACCATGTCTAGTGACAAAAGCTGCAGTTGAGTCACACTTTACTCATACATATTAAACCATGTATGACTTTTGCAACAATTTGTACATCAGTGATCTTTTGTCTTTTTGTACCTTGTTTAGTAAGAAAAAGTTTCCTATTATGTCCGCTTTATCACATGCATCATAGTGTGAATTCATTGCGTATTGTTTTTTACATGCAAGTTATGAACCCGTGTGATTTAGTTCTCAACTGTCTGGTAATGTGGTATACAACAGTTACCTACCCATTTTGCTTTGATGTTGCTACTTTCATTGTTTTAAGTTGTAGAAAATGAGTTGGTTGTGAACTAAAACCGTTTATTGACTAACTGATTCCTGTTCGTGGGGAATCCGTTCTGCATTTTAGTGTGATATGATTGTATGGTTGGAATTATTAGGGGAATGGACGAAAACGATCTCAAAACGCTTATAACAAGCAGTACATCCAAGAGTATTTTTCAAGGGGAGTTGTTTATGCTACGATATTTCAACAGATAATACTCACAATGTTGCTGTCTGGTTCGAGAGTTCCCACTATGATATCAATGACCACTGAATCTCCAAACAACATTCACTATCATATCTCAAGTTTTGCAGATGTAAGACAGAAGTGCCTGACTAATGTGGTAATAACGTCGAAATTTATTCTGATAAGTAGATGTTTCTATAACAAATTTTATATTTTGGATCCTAAACGTCACCACCAATTTTCCTTCACGGTTATGTGCAGTCACAGGTAAGTGAGAATCTTTCCAAAGTGACGTATACTTATGCGTCCTGATGTCTTGCTTGGTCAGGACTTTTGGAAGCGAGTATACACGGTAAATCAATAACCCTACAGTGACAAACTGTCGTCTGGTGGTCTTTATCTTTGAGTGAACGTGTTTTGTTAGACATTTCTATTTACATTACTGTGAAAGTCTTTCTTTATATGAGTGATAACAGACATAATGAAGGGCAACTTTTAACTTTACAGACAATTAAAAGCCGAACTGTATGTATTTTCTAAACTTATTTTCTAAAAAGAAGAAGGGAGAATATCGTAGCATATCCATTGTCGATTTACGTGTGAGCCATGTATGATGCACTAAGAGATACCAATCGAACGCAACTACCTCTCTTTCCATGGTGTAATGTCATGGACTGACCGATTTGTTTGACCAGTCCCAGGGCTAGCAAACAGTATATAGCATGGATCCTCTGTAGTGAGTTTGACAGCCAAACAACGATGTCATTTATTAAATGACGATCACTATTTCTCAGTACACTCGAGGAGTGCTCACGTACGAGAATCATATTTCCACTTGGTGTCCCGATAGTATCTCAGCCTCATATGTTTGAAAATCCGTTCGGTTGTTGTTGTGGGAAAGTTAACTGAAACACTTTACTGAAGTTATGCACGTGAATAGACAGAGATGCTTTTTAGAGTCCTAGTCAAACTTGCGTCTTTTCTAATTTGCATCAATCTACGAACGTTGTACGTAACAAGGTGTCAGCATCGCTGACTAACTAATAGCCAGCTCTCTGAAACCAACTATTCAGCTACTCTAAACGGTACAGGTACCTCGAGACAACATATGGTTGGTAAAATGATGATGACAAATGTAATAGTGGCGAAAGTCAAACAGGAGAAACTATAACTAAAACAGTAAAATCGTAATAAAATGAGTGTTTGAATATGTGATTAGTGAAGCAGAGGTCGGTACAAGTCTTGAGAGCGTGTCTCAGATGACCTTTCTCCTCACCTGAAACTAATATGCAGTAACAAACTGTTTTAAATGTTGGTGACAAGTAAACTTACCTGTTTTCATTCGGTTCTGCTAGGATTCCTATTTTTATTTCAATTTGTATTGTTTCATTGTATTATGTGCTAGGTTCTCATTTTAGTTTTTTTTTAAAAAGTAGTTTTAACATAGCCATACAAGTATAAGAACTTATATTTTCAAGCGATGAGAGATATTTCAAAATTGATGCCTACTGTGCTCATGGTCCACAAAAAGTCATTTCAACTGTACTATCTCGCACATACTTAACCCTGTTTTGCGTTTTTTTAATTTTGTCTCCATGATTTTCATTGGACTGCTTTATTTTGGATATCTTGGTTTTGAAGTGGCTTAGTGTTGTCTCAGATTCCAGTTTGTTTTGGTGACTCAATCAAAAGTCTTGCTTAACTATGCTTAGTTTCTTCCGCACTACTCAAACCAACATTTTAGTTGGATGAAACGCAGTGTCATACACCGATGGAATTTTATTTTTGTGAATCAACCATTTGAAAAACCTCAGTGTTGCAGGTGCTACCTAGGTATGACATGATTGGTTTTGTAACTGGTAAGAATGTTTTTCAAATCGTGGAAAGTACCCATTGGAACATTAGATTGAGAAGAATAAGAAGTTCAGCAAAGATATCTTTTCGGCGATTATATTCATCATCTCACTAACCCACCGCACCAGAAGAATCTGTAGTGATGACTGTTTAGAAGAAGAGCTCCTATTCCTAAAAAGCATCCTGATTCAAAACGGATACCCGCCGCGTTTCGTGGAGAAGAACATGAAACCAAGGCCAAAAAGAGAAGAATACATTTCAGTGCAAAAGAAGACACTCTATCTGAATCTGGAATTCAGGGGAGACCTGGCAGCAGATATCCTTAAAAGGAGAATCTCCAAATCCCTGAAGAAGACTTTTCCGGCAGCAACTCTAAGAGTGACATTCTCTAGCCGCCCACTTCTTCGGAGCAATGGGAAGGACAAACTGTCGCATATGGCCAATTCAATGTGCATTTACCAGTTCACCTGCTCGTGCGGAGCAAGTTACATAGGTCGTTGTATGCGCGTCCTTTCAAAACGTGTTAGAGAACACTACCCAGCGTGGCTGCAAAGAGGAGGCACCGGTTCAATCAGAAGTGCCATTATTGAGCACCTGATCAATACCTCCTACAACATCTCAACTGATTCATTCAAAGTAATTTACAAAGTCAACAGGAACCTACCGAAAGCAGTTTGTTTCCGACTTCTCTGTACTGCAGAAGCCCTCGCAATATGCATCGAGAAGCCGGAGCTGTGTGTCCAAAAGAAATTAGTCCAACCTCTACAACTACCATGGACTTAGTTCGGTATGTTACCGTAGCTTCCGTTTTTGTTTTGTTCTTTGTTTTTGTTTTTTTCTTTTCTTTTTTGCTTTTGTTTTTTGATCCCTTGTCGTTCGCTATGTGTGTGATTCTTACTCCCTCAGTCTTCATTCGATTCACCCCATCTTTCCAGTTATAAAAAACAGTTATTTTAAGTTTGTTTCCATGCTTTTCCTGTTCACATTTATAATCCGTTTTAAAAATTTGCAATTATATCTTAATCCTGTGCAATTTTTTGTGTTTCTAAGGCTCTTGTAATCTATATTCACACCTCCTAACTTCCATTTTAAGTTAAAACTATTATATCAATTTTGTTTCCATGCTCACTTTCTGCACACTTGTAATTTGCTAAATCCCATGTAATTTTGTTTCTAAGGCTCTTGTAATCTATATTCGCGCCTCCTGATTCCCATCTCAAGTTGAAAATTATTATTTCAATTTTGTTTCCATGCTCATCTTCTATACACCTGTAATTCGTTGTAACCCTGTATAATTTCTAAGGCTCTTGTAATCTGTACTCGCACCTCCTGATTCCCATCTCAAGTTGAAAATTATTATTTCAATTTCGTATCCATGCTCATTTTTACACACTTGATATGCGTTCTAATCCTGCGTAATTTTGTTTCTAAGCCTCTCGTAAAACCATATCTAGTTTGAAACAATTATCACCTTTTATTCGCCGTCATAATTATGTAGAATTAAACAAGAATTGTCTCCATGTGAAATTATGTTTTTAAATGCGATTGTACAGCTTTTGAAAAGGAAATCGCCGAAAAGATATCTTTGCTGAACTTCTTATTCTTCTCAATCCAAGAATGTTTTTGACTTCAGTCGTTAGTGATAATAAATTATTTCGATTCTTCAGCATGCAAAGTATGCATTTCTGCACAACTTCTGTACATTATAGATTTTGAATGTAAAATTATTTAGTTATCATTCGAAAACCAATAAGTCCCTTCGAATGAAGTTTTCAAAAGTTGATGTTAATATTTCTTTTTGGATTTCAATCAGTCATCAATCCTCAGTAATATACAGAATTAATAAACTTGTCAGTGATAATAACGTGTATGTGGGTGAACATCTTTGTTAGTTTATTTCATTTCTTGAGTCGTGTTTTTTAACTTTTCGTCTAAAAAACTTGTATAAAAGCTTGTAGAGTTTTATTTGATTAAATTACTAGTTACATGATACTACATTTCAGTTTCTGAGATATAATTGGGTAGAGTAAGTTGAAACCATTTTTGCAATGACTAACATTACACCAACCTGTGAACCAAAGAAATACGTGGTAAATTATTTCATACTACTCGATGAGCAATGTTGGCTGACATAGGGTCGGGTTGCAATAGATTTAAGGGTGTTCAAACAGAAACCTGTCATTAATCCATAAATTCTTTGACAGTTGGTTTGAGCCACGTAGAGAGGTGCACACTTCCTGATTGGGTTCCTCAGGATTCTACGAACTTATTGCTAAGGACTGTTGGTGACACATCTCGAAATCGTTCACAGTGGCAGATGTATTCACTCTCTTTTATCTTTGATGTTTATTAGATCGTCACATCTTTCCACATTATGGTTCTTCTGTGCACTTCCGCTTATTTGTAATTCCTTTGAATCTCTTTTTTCTTTGTGTACTATATGGAGTGTGGCAACTTAAACTGCTGCACTTCTGTACGGATTATAGTTTACTTGTGAGTTAATTTTGCTGGTCATTTTCATAATTACTATCATATGACTTGATATATCACTTTCACCACCATCTACTAGGATAGAGGTTTGTGTAATTAAATTACACCTCTCTAAACCAAACTAATTATATAGATAGTAATCGATAAATTTTAATGACTTTCACCTTTTATTTCGAAGCTTGTATTATGTTACATTCCAACTGTAGACATAAGATTCCAGAACCTGAAGATGTCAATCAAACTAATTTGGCTCAAGATGTTCAGATAGACCCCGAGAAGCAGAATTATTACCCAGACATGGTAGCCTATCTGCACTCTGATCTTCCGCCTGTCAGTATCTATTCTACTAACTATGCACAACATGGGAGTCTTAGTGTCACCTCGAAATGTGATGTAACTACACAAACGGAACAATTTAGACGACATAATTCACGATCATCTGTCTCTTCTTACGGATCACACTCATCACAATCAGTATCATCAAGCTCTTCATCTTCAACATCATCTTCAAGTTCTAGTAATTATGGTCAACCTCGTACAAGTACCGTTAATAATGGTTTCATACCTAACTTTACAGATCTGTCAAGTAATAGCAGGTATTTACCATCCCATTCACGACCAGCAGTTTCAGTCATTTCAAAGAAATTCGAAAGATGGACGTGTCATGAGTCAATTGCTAGCGGAGCGCATGAAAAATCTTGCAAATTAAGCAAACTTGGACAAGATGTCGCTTGTTCTCCACAGTTACTTGTTGAAAAACGACTCCATGCTTTTGCGAGTAGGTCTCAAGGGATATATGCAGTAAAGGATGATGTTGGAAAGCAGGTACTTACCAGTAATGCACATAATTGTAAGTGTGCTAAACAGGTCTCCACTCAGGAAAAACAAAAGGACTATCTAAACAATCAGAAAATTTTGAATGGTTCTAGTAGAAACGTGCAGTCATTATCGAAAAGTCAAAAGCTGTCGTTTCATACAGGAAAGGAGTACTTGTCATCTCCAAGTGAAACCACTGATCAACCTTCCGCCACTCGGAACTCGTCCGTCAAAAATCCTCATAACTCCCAGATTGAACGACATGGTTCTCGTGGTTTGGCAGAATTTCGTTCAAATAAGCCGAAAGATTCTTGTAAGTTTTCATTATAATTTTGATATATGCATGTTTGTAAATTTAATGGAAACGCAATATAGGTACTGGAATTTGTTTTTTGATAACAATACATACTTGTCATAATTTTTTATGTTCACTGAATGTTATGAGTCTCGTTAACAAAAGAAAACACTTTTGTAGATCATTCCAGTTACTCCAAACAGTAATATCTGATTTCAGTGTATAAAACGCTGAGCAATATCATTAGGGTGGAAATTATTCGGAAGTCAGTTTCCCAGGCAAACTGAGTATTGAAACTTTTCCAGTGATCCAAATTCAAAATAGTGGATTTAAATGAACGTCAAACTGATTTCTTTAAACTCCAGTTGTGAGTGCAGTTCATGGCTTTATCTTTCTGTGTTTGGTCACGGAGATCTGTTCTTTGGATGAACTACTAGTGAGTCATGTATACTTAGTCACATTTAGTAATAAATAGGTATCATTTTTCATCACGTTCATATCATACACTCAAAGATATTCACATTAATATTCGACATTTCAAATCAATAGCTGCTGCTGCTTCTCACTGAACAATTTGCGAGAAATGTGTCCCCTGCGTCTTTGCTTCAGATGCCACGTAACCTGAATTTATTTGGGTAATCGGAAACAATTAGTAACCATAGTGTATGTACACTATTTCCTACCTGTTTATTTCCACTTTTGGTCGCATACTCAGAGTATGATTGCGAACAAAACCACTTCTATGCTGGTTAGACCGTCAACTTCAAACTCATCTCATTTTCGCAACTTTCATTACAAATTGTACTTCGCAATATAAGGGAGGAGTGGCAAGAACTTGTGTAAAATCTTAAAAAATGTACAACCCGAATCTAAGTACTGTTGAGTGAAATTGAAATCCTCGCTTTATCTGCCATTCTGCAACATTCTAACGTAGTCAATCATTTTGTAAATGTTGTTAGGATAAGAAATTCCGGGAGTTGTAAGTAATTTAAAGGGGAACTTTGACCGAATGAACAAAATGTATTCAGTAGTTTTATATATTGGTTTTAAGTGATAACTCGTTTTTAGGTTAATTGGTTTGAAGTCAAAAAATTAGTGTAGTTTCCCCCTGGTTACAAGTGTTAATACTGAAAACAACTCTAAGACAAATGTGATATCACCAGTCGTAAATATCATACATTTCCTTATTGACCACATCTAAAACTCAGTGGAAAATACAGAATCTTTTAAACTCCTTCAGCAGTAAGTCTACGTGGTAAGCAAGAGTCAAATCCTAGTTTAAAGATGTGTTAACTATTTCACTCATTTCGTAAGCTTTATCAGCTTTCAATGAGTTTGCTGATGAACCATTCTCATGGATAGGATAGGTCTACTCAAGAACTTTCAACACGCGTCATCTTAATCACTAGTTAGATTTTGTCATTCTGTCATGAAGTAAGAGCACTGCGTGGCAGTTTCTTCTGTCACAGTTCATGACAGTAAGAAATGGTCACTGAAAGTAAATATGAGAAATCATCGGCCAAAAATCAGTACGTAGAGATTCTCTGTAAAGCACCTTAAGATCACTGACAACACATATGTTTGTATCACCATCTCTCACACTCATGTTAATGTATTATAGTCCTCACCTTTTTTCTCACTTATGCTTATGGTAACTAGGACCCCAAGCGAATTCCTCCTAACAACTTCATTATCATCTTTTGTTTGCTATTGTGAAGGCACCGGTGCAGAACCATCAAGTAGAGATAATGCGGCAAACCAGCTTCTCAAGAACGTAGAAACTTCTGTGACCTTATCACGATATCATCATTCTATGCGTAGACGTTTTGCAGGTAATGCTGAGATAAATACAACGTTTATTCTTAAATTCATATACATATACATATACATATACATATACATATACATATACATATACATATACATATACATATACATATACATATATATAAAGGACTACCAATTCATTGAGGTTTCTTTGTGTGGGTTCTAATCCTCTCTTCGTCGAGATTTTAAAGCGCATCGGTGGTTAACTGGTTGGATACTCGCCAACCACTCTCGTGGTCCGGCGTACGATCCCCAGCTGACGCACTCCTTGACGTATCTTAGGTGCAGTAAGCCTGGTGAAGGGAGCAGGTTAGACGTGGGGCTAGCAACTCTACGCCGTTGGAAATAAATACCACCGCTGCTGGAATTTCAGAGTTCAGACTTGAAGCCCTGTGTTCCACTGGGAAAGCAAAGGAATAAAATCTAAGAAAAATAAAGATGGCAAGTAATCTTACGTAATCAAGAGGGTTGACAACCAATTAATTAGGTGATGACTTATCTTTTAGAAATAATTGCTAGAAAGCATGAAAACAAAGTGAGTGAAAATGGGTTATGAAAATTAAAAAAATAAAACAATTACACAGAGTTTATCGTACAATGATTCAGGAAAACACCAATTAGCACTATGGACACGGTAGTAAAAGAGGCTGGATAAAACATTTGTGAACATAAAATCCAAGTTTATCCATACGGATTGCTAAAGCTTCGGCTGCACAAAGAAGCTGTAGACGAAATCCTTCTGAACGGTTGCAGTAGCAGGACATTGTTCAGACGCCTTATGAACGCGTACCAGTATGGTTAACAATAGAACGCTCAATTCTCGGGTACATTATCACTTCTGGTCACTCAACACTAGCAGAGACTTCAAATATATCAAATTCGATCCAGCCGTTCAAAGGAATTTCGCCTACACCTTCTTCATGCAGCCGAAGCTTTAGCAATCCATCAGGAGAAACCTGGATTTTATGTTGTTCATAAATGTTTTATCCAGCCTCTTTTACTACCATTGTGGAGTGTGCTGCTGACAGGATTTACCAGTAGTATATAAGAAGACTTTCAACGGCACACAAATATCCAATAGTGGATAGATTTAGCGTCCAAGCGAGCAAATGAACCAGCGTTGTGGCAAAACATGGGAGACACGAAAAGAAGACAAAGAAACAATACGAAAAACAGAAGTAGCACAACATGGAAGGTCTGTGCAAATGACGATTTTCAGATAAGGTGTACACAATTTCGCCATATAGAGATATCAAATTCCAAATAAACATTCGGTTACCAAGTCTCTTGTCTTCTGTCGTTACACCATAATCTTAGTGTCAGTTTTTGTTCTCCCGAATCGTTGTATGGTAAACTCTATGCAGTCGTTTTATTTTCATTTTCACTCCTTTGTTGTCTTGTTCCTCTCTTATATATATATATATATATATATATATATATATATATATATATAGGCCCAACAGTTTTGTTACGTATTCTCGTTGCCTATTGTTGTTCATAATTATTTTCGTGCCTTTTAATCTGCATAAATTGATTCTTTTTAAGCATCCACCCACCGTAACCGATGCTCAAGGGATGCTTACCATACCAATAAAACCCAAGTTGATGCATTGGATATGCGAAGTAGTTGTTCAAGTGAGCCTAAAAGACAGACAAAGGAAACCAGTGCAACGCTTTATGCAATGAGAATGAGCTCAAAATGTTGTATAAAAAATATAGGATTTGAGTCAAGATCTCACGACCCAAGTGATGCATGCCACAAACTCAATGCACCCAAAGAATATCTTTCTTACAATCGGCGTTCCACACCTACAACCTTAATCCCAGCTTCCTCGCTTTCTGTTGGAGATATCCACACTTCTAAGGAAAATCCTAACAAAGAAGCTTCAGATGCTTTTGACGAGCCGGCGGTAGATTCACTTAGTCAGGTTGATAAGTGCTCAGCTCACTGTTCTCCGAAGAATGATTCATTTTCTTCACTGGATAACAAAAACACTGACCTAGGCATTACAGAAGTCTTAGGGCTCACGCCGCCTACGGAGCAAGAATCCTTTGAGTATCAGGATGACCTACCTCCCATAAGGTTAGTAAATTCTCTATATTTCAATCTGTATTTCATGTTTTAGTTCGCATAAATGGAGAATTAGTTTCTTAAATACGTCTGTGACATCGTGTACCCGCCTTATAAAATTTTCTTTAACTATCTTAGGTATTTTCATTAGGTAGGTGTTATTCATTAAAATCTATTCAATGAGCGTTCACTTCTTACTCTACTACCCAGGGTGGCCTACTAGTGTATTGATCGCTACTTTTAATCAGATATAAGTAGTATATCACTAAACGAGTTCAGAAAAGCAACAATATGTTTTGGACACTGGGTAAAGTAATCGAAGAACTAAACTATAAGAAGAACGTTAGAAACACTTTGCAGAATCCAACAAGCTATCGAATGTAGTGATATTCGACCAATTTGCAAATGATGTGCAAATCATTCATTCTGAAATCATTCAAGAATGTTGAAAATCTTTCAATCTTTCACACATCCCTGAATAACTTAGCCAGTCATTCAACTAGAGAAACTAGGTGTGATGCGTTTGTATTTAGAGGTCCTTTCAGACATCTTTGCTATGTGGTTCCATGTTAACTGATGATGTTGCATTAGACCTCAGTATATACAGCTCTTAGCCAATAGGTCAGCTGAACCGTTTCTTTCTGCCTGGCATTACCAGTTGTTGAAATTTGTTAACTGGCCCACCGTCTGTTTCACAGATCGTTTTGCTGACTTCTGTCTTTTGCCATCTGTGATTTCACCATACTCATGGCTCCTACCTGGTAAACAAGTGTACTCCCGGCCGATAGCTGCTACCTTGACGTGGTGGTCGGGCTTGCATATCGCAATGACCCAACGAGCTATACTGGCTGGAACTTATGTTCCTGTAGGTCCTACCATGCCATGTTTGGATAGCGGTTAGACAAAAAGCAGCTACCCAATCCAATACTACGATTCAAACAAATTCACAAAATATCATGCCGGATCGGTCGGGGCCCAGTTTAACAACGACCGCGCTTCCTGCTGCCGTGTCACAGGGCAGAAGTGACAAATACGCTACTGAGTCACACCAAACAAGAAAAAACAAACAAAAACAGGCCGCGTGTGACCGGCCTCAAGCAGTTGTCCCCTGGGCTCTACGGTCATGCAACACTTTCTGTTTCAGGTTCCCGAAGAATCAATCAATTTCCACGGTGTGGGCAGCCGGGAAGTAACAAGTGCCCACACACTTCCAAAAGCACACGAAGCCTTCCTGAGCATCACTCTCCCTTACTCATATCACCTTCCCCATCTTGCTTCTCTACTACAGCTAGCACTATTCTTCAGGCTAGCGAGCCATCTTCACTTCACTCTGTGTCCACAAACAAAGGTGAGAGCCATAGAAACAACCCAGATAGCCTGTTAAAGCCACGTCGCCAACTGCATACAGGAGCTTTTAACGTCAGGACCCTCTGCCAAATCGGACAACAGGCATCACTAGCAAGAACCCTGGAATCTAGAGCCATGGATGTATGCTGTGTTTCGGAGACACGCATACAAGACCCGAGTGTGGCCATTCACTTGACCTCACCCGGTCAACAAGGTGAATCTGCGAAATTCACCTTGAGGGTGCCGGGAGACCCCTCAACTAGCTCACGAGGACTCGCAGGTGTAGGGATAGCACTGAGTGTTAGGGCGGAAAAATCACTCCTTAACTGGATCCCAGTAGATAGTCGTGTGTGTGCGGTCCATCTGAACGGGTCCGTTAAAAGAAGGAAAGAAGACGCTACCCGTCGTTGCCTTTTCGTAGTCTCCGCTTAGGCCACAACAGACTGCAGTTCGGATGAATTAAAAGATGACTTCTACCTGAAACTGTCTAATTTGATGCAAAAAGCAAAACGTTCAGACATAGTTGTTTTAGCAGGCGACTTCAATACCCAAGTAGAGAAGTTGTGACAGACTGAGAAGTATGTAGGTGGTACGTATGGAGTTCCCTGCCGACGAACCGACAACGGTGATCGTCTTCTCCAGTTTTGCTCAGATAATCATCTGTTCCTAGTCAGCACTAACTTTAGGCACAAAGAAAGACATTGTGTAACCTGGCGACCTCCATCACCAAATCAACGCTGGACTCAGATAGACCACATAGCCATAGGGTATCGTTAACGAGGGTCACACCTTCTGGAACACGTGAGTAGACTCTGATCACGCTCTGGTTCGCGCACGTTTATGCTTATGACTAAATGGACATAAGAAATTGACGGCAGCGAAACAGCTACGTCCCCAACTAGATCGTGACACTGAGTCCTTATTTAAGGAAGAAATAGCGAAACGAGTTTCTGAGGTCGACAGCAGAACTTTCCCCGAGGTAACCTGGCACAACATACAGTTACCCGTGGACACAGCCGTGGAAGCTGTGAATAAGCTAAAACCTAAAGTTAATAAAAGCCACTGGATCTCTACCGCCTCATCCGAACTGATTGACGCAAGAAGACTGATTCCAGCGAGCTCCGATTACGATGAGGAGCGAAAGGCACTTCAACGAGAACTAACAAAAAGTCTCCGCAACGATCGTGAACAGTGGTGGGCGACAAAAGCGAAAGAGATGGAAAAGGCGTCGGCGATTGGCAACACCAGACAACTATTCAGGCTTATCAGGGAAACAGGTGGCAAAAGGTAAATGGTAAGTGAAACAATCTCGGAGAAAAATGGCACCATAATTAGCTCCCAGGATAGACGACTGGAACGCTGGAAAGAGCACTATGAGAACCAGTTTAATTGGCCTACAGCCACACTTAACCTGCCGAACATCCAACACCTCCCTGAATGGGATATAGACACAGGTCCTCCTTCCTTAACTGAGGTTACTAAAGCTGTCACTAATCTGAAGCAAGGCAAAGCAGCGGGACCTGATGGACTGACTCCAGAGGTATTTAAGTACGGTAAAGACAGTTTACTGTCTGCGTTAACTGAGGTTCTAGGCAGCGTCTGGGAATCAGAGGAAGTCCCATCGGGTTGGTGTAAGTCACTGATCATCCCGATATACAAGAAGGGAGACAAGTCTTCCTGTGATAATCACAGAAGGATTAGCTTGACTAATATAGCATCTGCAGTTCTAGGCTCAATAATACTGCGTAGACTAAGTGGTGCTCGGGAGGCACAAACACGAGAAAACCAGGCAGGTTTTAGGCCAGGAAGAAGGTGTATTGATCATATCTTCACCCTTCGACAGATTCTAGAACATAGGCATTCCTACCGGCGTCCGACAATCACTATATTTCTTGACCTAAAGGCGGCATTCGATTCTGTCGACCGAGAGGTTCTCTAGCGATGCTTGGCTGTGAAGGGAATGCCGAGAAAATACATTGCACTGATTAAGGCACTCTACTCGTACTCATGCAGCCAGGTGAGGGCCTATGACGAGTTATCATCTGAAGTGGTGACGACTAGTGGCGTCCGTCAAGGATGCCCATTATCCCCATTCCTATTCAAATTCATCATAGACGTATTAATGGACTTAACCCCAACTCACTTCAGCGACTCAGGGGTTGACTTGCTACCAGGAAATAATCTCGTCGACTTAGAATATGCGGACGATATAGTCCTACTAGGCGAGGACGCTGACGAAATGCAGAGTCTACTGAACACCTTGAGCTGCAATCTGCGATTCGCTCCCACCAAATACAAGATGATGTTACAGGATTGGACTACACCGACTCCTAGATTAGAAATAGGAAGTGAAGTGGTAGAGCACGTTGACCACTTCACTTACTTGGGAAGTAACATCATCCCCAACGGGTTTATCTCTGACGAAATCTGAGCAGGAACACAGACGGCTAGGTTCGCATATGCCAGTTTACGCCGTCTCTGGCGTAGACGTAATATCCGCCTATTGACCAAAGGGCAGGTGTACTGCTCAACAGTCCGCTCTGTCCTCCTTTATGGCTGTGAGACCTGGTCATCGAGAGTGGAAGACATGAAAAGATTAGCTGTCTTTGATCATAGGTGTCTGCGTTCTATCTCCCGCGTGAAGTGGTATAATAAGGTGAGCAATGTTGAGGTTAGGCGTCGAGTGCTAGGTAAGGCAGGGAAATCAGTCGACGAGACTGTGAAATTACATCGACTGAAATGGTTGGGACATGTGTTACGTATGCCTAGTCATCGCCTTCCTCGCCGAGCAATGTTAGCTGATATAGGGCCAGGCTGGAAAAGAGCTAGCGGCGGTCAAACGAAAACATGGCACCAGTCAATGAAATCCACAACAGTTAGTCTAAGCCACGTAGGAAGATGTAGACTTCCTGGTTGGGGTCCTCGGGACGGTAAAAACCAATGGTTGGAAACAATTGGTGACATGGCTCAAAATCGTTCTCAGTGGCGCAGATGCATCCACTCCTTGTGACCTATGATTTCCAATTAAACTGTCTTGTTCTCCGTTATTACTATTCCTTTGTCTCACACCTCTGTCTACTGTCTCTATTATGCATTTCTTCTCTTGCTTTGTGTGCTACATGGAGTGTGGCGACTTGAACTGCCGCACATATGTGCAAAGTTCTATGTCGAAAACCGACCGACCGAATCAAGTGTACTCGTTAATCAAAAGTTTAGGGTCTTTAGATTAACGGTCACTATGGTTCGAAAACCGATGCCTATTCTGAAATTTGGACAGCATATGTTTTATTGAACCTTATATGAAACGATATAATCGTAAGTGTCTATTTCAACTTACTGTACAAGCTTATGAATACTGTTAGTTTAATTGGAATCAACAAAGTAGTGTTTTACTTGTTCACTTAAAATTATCTGGCAAAATATTCTTATTTGGTTGCAGCTTTGAAGTAATGCATTATCGATATATGAATAAAACTTGGGCACTGTGATAGAGTATGGATAAAATTTTATTTTGATAAATCACAGTGTAATACAGTAATATTTACTGATGACGTTTCGAGCAGAAATTATTGCTCATACTCATATCAAGGCACTCACACAACTTTCCTGCTTTATTAAAATGATGCATACAAAATTCTATTGATTGATATTTATGCAGACTATCAATATAAGTGAGAGAGTTCAAAATTAGGGGATATCTCCACTCTGTAAGCTGCATAAGCAATAGTCTGTGTAGCTAGATGTTGCACGTGTGCGTATTTTGGAGTTGTATTATGCACCTAAGCATAATTCAGTTTTTCATTACTTCGGTTTGAACATATGTATATATATATATATATATATATATATGTGAAACAATTAGTCCCTTTGATAAATTTGAATAAGGCATTAAGAAGACAAATTTCGCGAGATGATATCATTTCTTAGTTTCTTTATAACCGCTTTACAACTAACGTGGTTAACAATAATAAAATAAAGTTCATGACAATTACTCAGTTAAATAAAAACAAAAGTACATACTAATGACCAATCATATTTAGATAGGTCAAGTAGTCCAGGGTAGGCGAAGATTGAAGTCTATTGATTTTTGTACACACAGTTTAGGCTGTATGTGATTAATCCAAAGTGCTTCCATCACCTTCAATAACCTTGAATTAGAGTTATGTGAAATAATTGTAAAACAGTCATTAATATTTATTTTGTGACCTGACATTAATAAGTGTTTTGCAATGGATGATGCTGGATTTCTATTCAGATTACTGGCATTGGGATTTTCTATGTGATTTAGTAGCCATTTTGGAACATGTTCTTTCCGACGACATTGGAATATTCTGTTGGTTCTACCTATATAGGTGTCACCGCAGCTGCAGGTGAACTTGTAGATACAGTTTGAAGTAGAGTCCACAGAATTTCGTCCTTTAATCGTAGGTACAGGGATTGAAAATGTTCGGCAAGTGAGGAAAAGAGATGCGGCGTAGAATGTGCGTTTGATGGCTGACCGGAGTCTTTGAGCTGTCAACTGCATAATCTGATCACCCTTGAATGGTAGGTTAATAAAGATAGCTTTCTTTGGTACAGAAGCTGTCTTTTCGAGATGTGGTCTTTCTTTACTGTGACAAGTGATAAAGTTTTCCGGATAACCATTAGCTAATAAAACTGAATGTATATGTCGAAACTCATCCATCACTGTGTCACTCGTGCATATTTTTCGGGCCCTTGAGAACAAACATTTCACTAGGGAACGTTTATACTGGATAGGAACAAAACTGGTAAAATGAAGATATTGTCCACTCCACGTTTGTTTACGAAAAATAGATCTCTGAATCGTACCATCATCTCTCCTGGTCATTGTAATATCGAGGAAACCGAGTTTGTTATTCGATTCGCGTTCGGAAGTCACTCGGATATTTGGATGAATATGATTAAATAGAGTAATAAAGTTTTCAATAGATTTAATATTATCACCAATAATAAGAGTATCATCTACATAACGTTTATACAGTATAAATTCTCCAAGCATACCTTGCATTTGTCTCTCCAATTTCGACATGAACAAAATGGCTACTAAATCACATAGAAAATCCCAATGCCAGTAATCTGAATAGAAATCCAGCATCATCCATTGCAAAACACTTATTAATGTCAGGTCACAAAATAAATATTAATGACTGTTTTACAATTATTTCACATAACTCTAATTCAAGGTTATTGAAGGTGATGGAAGCACTTTGGATTAATCACATACAGCCTAAACTGTGTGTACAAAAATCAATAGACTTCAATCTTCGCCTACCCTGGACTACTTGACCTATCTAAATATGATTGGTCATTAGTATGTACTTTTGTTTTTATTTAACTGAGTAATTGTCATGAACTTTATTTTATTATTGTTAACCACGTTAGTTGTAAAGCGGTTGTAAAGAAACTACGAAATGATATCATCTCGCGAAATTTGTCTTCTTAATGTCTTATTCAAATATATATATATATATATATATATATATATATATATAATATTTGTATTTATTTAGGGTCCATGTAGATCCTTTTGTGTATCACAGGTCATGAAATTCATCGAATTTGTTCCGGTTGTCATTCAAATTCTAGATCCAACTCGCTATCAAATCGCTCTGAAGCGGAATCCTATCAGTCGCAGAGGCATAATACCACAATAGGAAACCAAGAAGAGGGTGAAATTTCGGATGATGGGGATGATGATGAAGACGCTGAAGTGTTCAATTCTTCATCCGATTTGAACAAAATACGCAAAAGGTCTTGGTCCCGTTCCTCACACTCCAGTTGTAAAACCTCTAAATTGTGCTCAGAACAACAAGTTAATGATGCTTCAAAATTTCAGGTCTCTACAGACTTAAAGCATCTGTCACCTCATCCTACGGGTGTATACCGGAGGTCGAGGAAAGGTTCGAGAAATTCCGGTCCAGGTTTTTCAGATTTGAGTTATCGAGTATCTTCTGAATGTGGTGAGCTATTTGCCAATTTCCCTGCTATCCTATTCCATTTTCACTATTTATTAAGTTACACAGTAGATAAAAGTGAAGTTTAATTACATCCGAGTTTTGAATATTTTTTTTCGAGCATACGGCTGTGTATGAAATATAAATTTTCAATAATTGAGTACTGTATAGTAGTTGACTGTCGTGATGTTCAAGTAGGTGGTCTATAGAATATCATTTATTCAGAACAGACTTACATTAGCAATGTTAAAATGTATTTAGCCGACAAAACAAGCTTTATCATACCAAAACAAATAAGTTGAAAGGCCAGCAAGGGGTATAAAGTGGTGGTGGTGGCAGTAAGAACAATATTAACAATAATAATAAAGGTCGCGAAGCATTAGTTGAATACTCTGTCAAGTAATTTAATCATACATGTAGTTTGCGATTGCGCGTTGCTGTTGTGCTTTGTAAGAGACTGCATGTGAATTGTCTGTTTCATTCATACCTAAGAAGATATAACGCTTTGGAACAGCTGTTTTTATTTTGCATGATAACAAAGCGTGTGGGGACTGCTAGCAGTGTAAAACAAAAGTTTGTTGGGATAAATTATTTAGATTTGCATAATTTTGGAGAAAAAGCATAAGATTCTCTTGATGCTGAGTATTTTTATAAATGTAAACGGTAATCAGTCTCTGTGCTACACATCATCCACTTGTACAGAAGTATTTCTAACTAATGATTAATGCATATTTTCTTTAGTGCTGTATTCTATTTTGTGTGAATTTAGTTTTTGTTTCGCAAATTTTTCTTTTATTATTTTTTATTCAAGAAGATAAACATACATTAAATTCGGATAACACGAAGTTATACTGTTCATCTGAAAATAATCATCATCGTGCGTCGCGATTAAGTTCTTCTGCCTCAAGATCCCCTTCTACGAGAAATTCCCGAAATGAACACCACCATCGTCACCATTCCTATCGGTCATCACACTCCACATCTAAGCATCGTCCTGTCAAGCGCCACTATGTTTCTCCCGAGAAACATGATAGATCGAGCATTTCATCGAATCCACCCAGACGACGCATATGTCATTCTCCAGTATCACCAAATAACGCAAATTCTAACTGTCTTCTGTTTGGGCATAACAGAATAGTACGTCGGAATAGACGATTTCGTGTTTTGTCTCCCATATTGAACAGGTATCCTCATCGTCGACCAGGTGTAAATTTTTCGAAGGTGTCTGGTCCACGTTTTAGTCATGGCCGGTATCAACACCAAAACCAACACCGCCATCAACGAAAATTTTAATGTCATTTAATCATGACTTTGTACATATTAAAATTATATTTCATGCATGTAATTAGAGAAAAAGTAGAAACAGATCACTTTTTGCCTATTATCTATTTTTGCAGTTGTTAAATTCGTTTGTATTTTTCTTCTTCGAGTTAATAATTAAAATACAGTTATTTTTTCATTCTCTTAGTTAAATGAATTGAATATGTACACTCATTCAACAGCTAGTTTATTTTTCGTCAAGTAAACTACCGGTGACCGACATTTTTTCTGTGAATTGTTTTCTTATTTTCCAAAATACTGTTGAGTAATGTGAGATAGCATATTAACTTTAAAGTATTGTAACCGATCTAAGCCTGTGTATCACCATTAGTATGATTATAATAATTAATATTATTAATGTTTTTGTCTCAGACTTTTAATCCTTGTGAAAAACGATAATCACCATTCAACCTAAATATGTGTAAAAAGAGTAAAACAAGATCATTTCCTTTGAAAAGTAATCATATTCAGTTGAGTTGTATAATATCATGTGGGCAAAGAAGCTCATGATCACCGAAACCACAGATGTATAGTATTCTTATCTTTGCAAAGCATAGTATTTTATCAAAAATTACATGAGAAGGTATGTCAATTGTATCTACTTTTTCATTAGGATTTAAGATCTAATTCTTACAAAAAGTTATATTTGTCATAAATATATCAAAATTTAGTTTCGATGACTGTGTTTCTTATCGAGTTAAAGTCCTCTGTCTAATAATACAGCGTCAAAAAGCAGCATTGATTTCCCCCAGAAAACTAAGATTGTAACAAAGTTAGGAAACTACGAATGGTGAGGTATCTGTTAATTAATCTTATATTTAAAGCAGAGGTCTGTTAGCCATAGCTAGCTGTGAGGAGAAACTGCAAGTTACTGAAGTCAGTCATTTCCTGATTGACTTTAAAAATCTGAGCTAACTGCACTAATTTTTCGTAACATAAGAATCATTCAGTTGCCCTCTGCTTTAAGTTTCACTAAGGGATATCGACCAACTTAATATGTTACACTGACTGCCATCCAGTGGTAATATAACTTACACATTCCATCGTCTTCGCACTGTACGAAATACGGTCCTTGTAACGAAATCACTGAACACTTCGAAGAGAAATCATGATCACATTTCCCCTTTTTTAATGCTAGTAGTCAGTTCTCTGACATGCAAAGATGAACACGGAATATAAAGACCACGAGATAAACTTCAGTGAAATCACTATTCTGGCTTTCTAACCTGATCTTGTCATTTGGTTTCAGCTACTCGAATTGTTCAAATGCGTTTTGTGTTCTTTTGTTCTGGAAGAATTGTCATGAAATTGGAATTTATTATTTCTTATATTGCACCGAAAGTATTCATTTTCATTCTACAACTAATTATTATTAATTATAGCATCCGAGTGCACAACTTGTATCAATGATTACACTGAATGTTAGTGCACTGCTTAAGTAATGAATGTACATGACCATTTATGGTGCACTTAATGAAGTGAATTAATACGTGATTAATGTTAAGTGTTTCTGCGTTTAATCTGAATAATAAAATGAATGAGATTTTCCTAAAGACTTCATAGTCAGCGTTCTGAATATATATAAATGGACATGCATCCATGTTGCAGTTCTTTTTGTTGATTGATTCCTTCTAAAATCTAATAATATCATATTCATGTAGTGAATAAATAGTTTATGTTACATTGTCTGGACAGTTTACTGTCGCATTGTTCACAGCCATATTACACGATACATTTATTTGTGCTCTATCCGAAGTACACTCAGTACAGGTTCACTGGTTCAATTAGAAATAATGTAGTGTGCAAACCGTCATTAAGGGGGAATAGTTTCATTTCACTAATGAATTTTAAATCGGGAAACTATAAGTTAGTAAAGAGACCTCTTTTCTAAACTCCTCTTCTAAGCTGTACGATTATTTAGGGGGTTCATATGCACAACGTTAATTGACAACGAAGATAAGGGGTCATTGTCAGTTGGAAACTAAGTAAGTCAGTGTATGAGGAATACCGATGTGTGAAAAATTGTGAGTAATTTCAAGTATTCGAAAGGGCTAAAAAATTATTAGTTAAGTGATAAGTAATTATTTGGGAATAGTTGATAGGAAATAGGATGACAAAGTACTGAAAATTGGCTACAAAGATAAAAAGTAAGGAAGATCAGATTGATACTGAGGCTATAGCAATAAAAAAGAATGAATAAAACGTTTCTGAACGCAGGGTTTAAGTTCTCCCTTATGGAACGCTAAAGCTTCGACGACAGGAAGATGTAAACGAAATCCTTTTCAGCAGCCTGACCTTATTTAACTGCATACGAGGGGAGTGAATTGGTAGGTACGCACTGAGTGTGTCATCATTTGGATGTCGTCTATGACCTTTAAGTGAACAAGAGGAGGTGGGGAAGGTGAAGTGTACGGATGCAGCAAAGAACATTCTTCTGATTTCTCTCTTCGGGCAACTTCACTAATTGTATCCCCTCTGAATTTCAGATTTACAATTAGTTCTTTCTTCTGAACATCCAGATTTCGTGGTCATCGACTTTTATCTGCTTATCGGCGAAAGAACGCTGAACATTTTGAGTCCGTTTCCAGTGGTTATGGGAGGGGGGGTTCCTTCTGGTCCTGCTGCTTTCTCAGCTTTCAGGAAATTGATGATCCTCAATACTTCTGATTCTATAAAGGAGTTTGTGCCCACTTATGATAGTTGTCTTTTGCTGGTGTTACTTCTGGAAAATTTGTGGGAGTTATTTGTAGTGATCAGATCAGAGTTTACTCTGTCCTACCTCTTTGGTAATTAGGTTCCTTCCACTAACTTCATATTTGTTAATTTCTTCCTGGAAGGAGACTTTGTTATTGGATATAGTGTTGTGAGGTCTCTCTTACCTGCAACCTATTCACTTCCATATACCAGTGTGGTGTAAAAGTCGTTTGTCTTTTCTTCATTCCTTTTTCCAGTGTGCTGTAGGTTATATTCACCTCTTCCTTTCGTTGTTCACCTCTGCATCATTCCAACGTCTGGTTTACAATCCTTCTCTCAGCCTTCAAAAGTGTCTGTACTGATCGTTTCCTCGTCTTGTCAAAGATATCCGTATTGTAAGTTCCCTCCCAAGTCGCTTCCGTACAGTTATAATTTTCTTCCCCTGAGATTTCCGCAGTGATATTGCTACGAAGTCCCGATGATGACTGCCATGATGGTGTTCTTTGTAGATTCGTCCTTCAGTTTCTGAATATTGAGCTATCTCTGGCTTCTTTGAAGCAGTGACACTTGACCTTGGAGTCTCCTACACTGGGTCCTGAAGATACATCTCCTCCTCTCAATATTTTGTTCAGTAAGCTGTGTTTTCACTTTCTTGATACTGAAATGAAGTTTATCTGCCATGAAAACTATACTGCAGTATACACATCCTTGCTATGGTACACGCTGCCTGCGAACACCATTAGAATTACTGAAGTCTGCAAGGGGTTCTCATTTGTTTCATTGATCGACTTTCTCTTCCTGTTATGTCTGATGCCCATCTTGCCTGGCATTCTTATCACCCATTAGAATTTCGGAAATACTATCTGACTCGGCTCTTGTCCATTAGCACTCGTAATTGTCTGTGAAAGTCCCATTTCTCCTCTTGCTCTGTGTTGTTAATGGGCGTAGAGCATTGCATAATTGTAACTTTCCCCCTTTTGAGATGAATTTTGTTGCCAAGATCCTGAAGGAGATTGGATCCCACTGACCAGCCTTTGACGCTGGCGGTAACACTATGATGCCTACACCATCAGCGCGCATATGGTTGTCATCTGTGTGGTCAGAGTAGATTACTGACTCTCCATTTGATAATCGGAAGAGTTCACTTCTACTCCGTCTGCTCTTGCAGATTCCTAGCGCTCATAGACAAACATTTCAATTGCTATGTAATCTGAGCAATCTTACTGACCAGCCTCGAAATTCAGATAATTACATTATGGCTTCCACTCACTTTTATATGAATGTTGTTGTGCTGATGACCCTACCTGTCCGTTTGATTCTTACTACGTGAAGTGTAGCTAGAACACGTAAAATTCTGGCTGGAAGTTGATTTTCTAAACTAGAAGCTACGTGAATAGTTTTTTCATACATCATTTCATTAAATTCATCTAACTAAACCATAAAACTAAGTTTACCTATTGAAACGATTTTCGTTTATTGTAAACTACTGTATGAATCGACACTAAGGACAAGTAGAAACCCAATCACATTCCATACACACTATGAGCTACTATGTACTAAAATGTTAACCACACACTCAATCTAGTCTCAATGAAGAAAGCGACCATTGGGCTTGGAATTTTTCTGACAAACATTTTGGTACATAACATTAGGAGGATCAAACTATTTCTTTTAATATTCTTATTGTTACTGTGTCAATAAACCAAGCTCCAAGGGAAAGGTAGGCTGGGACAGAACTCATCGTTGTTTAAATAGTCGTAAATTCACTACAATTTTTGAGTCACATTTGTGCACCTAAACAGATGAAATCAGTAATTTATGTGCATTATCAGGCAAACTGAACGGTGTACAGAATGACTTGAACTTCGTATATTATTTGAAATTCATAAAATATCTGCATGCTACTTTGAAAAAGATGAAAGAAGTTGAAGTCACTTTTTCCTGATCTACCAAATGACAGTTTTCCACTGGATATATCTAATTATGTTCATAATTTATCCAATGTTTCCCTGTCAAAAGAACAAGCAGTAATTCTGATAATGGGTTTCAAGTTCTGTGTTCTCATGAAAAAAGTGAAGCAAATTGACATCGAATGTCTGTTTTAAAATCTTGACGACCAACTTATGGGGCTATATGCTAGGTTATGTAACAGCGAAAGCTGGTTGAGATCAAAGATGGTTGATATTGCTCATCAATTTCCAATCACGCCTACCAATCAAAAGTCGCATATTATCAAAGAAAACTGGAGGTCTTTACACAAGCTCCAAAAAGACAACAATATTCTTACTTTGCAATCTGAGAAAGTACAGAGTATGGCACTGATGAATAAGATGGATTACACAGAAAAAATGAATCAAATTCAATCTGATGAATCTAAATTCGAAGTGGATAAACATACACAAGATCAAACACTGTCGACTGAAAGAAAACTCGTGCATCATTTAAGGCAACTCTTCAGAAAGAAATACAGTGATGAAAATACATATAGGAATATCAAACTGATTGGGTCACAGATGCCAAAATAATACCGGCGTGTTAAAATACACACACAATGAAACCTATGCTCCTAATGATGGATTTACCCTACCGCAAATTAGCACAGTGTCTATATGGATTACTGCAGCCTTTGCGAAAACGCTTTGGAAAGTATATCGTTTCTGATTTACTCCAGTTTGTCAAGCAAATTAATGATGTCAATGTATCTGATAAGCATCTGGTCTCTTTCGATGTTACCTCCCTCTTAACAAATGTCATTGAAACTAATGACTTTATATGTAGAGAAGTTGAAGACATACCCATCCCAACATCGGAATTGAGGAAATTGTTGCTTTTATGTACTAAAAAATCCTATTCCAATTAGATGAGCGTCTATCTCGTCAAGTTGATGGTGTGCGATCGGAACCCTCTTGGGACTAATTTTCGTAGATTTATTCTTGTCAGGCATAGAAGCCAGTACTCTGCAAAAGCATAACCAACGAACGGTATTATACCTAAGATATGTTTATATTTTTATTGTCTGTGAAAGCAGATCTAAAGCTGTTGATAGAATTCAACTCATGCCATCCGAATTTCAGCTTCACAACAGAACACGAGGAAAATGGTGCTATTAAATTCCTAGACGTTTCTCTAGTGAAAAGGATCGATGGCACAATCGAAAGACCTATATCCAGAAAGTCATTATGGACAGGAAAGTACATACATTTTAACATATTTGTTCCAATCCAGTATACAAGAAATTAGTCAGGACACTGTTCAATAGGGCACGAAAAATTTCTTTCCGATAGTACAATCGGACATGAAATAAAGGCCCTGAAGGATACTTTATCTAAGAATGGATAATCCGGAAAAAACATTGATAAATACTCTGAAGAGATGAATCCCAACAAAACTATCCAAAGAAATCTGTCTACATTAATTTGCCATTCAAAGTAGGTGACGTACAAGAGGTAGTCAAGAGAAGACTCGACATAGCTATCAGAACTTATTATGCTGCAAAGCCCGTCTTTCTGAACACCACCAAGCGAGTGTTTCAACAATCTGGGCAGGACCAGCCACCAATCTTCAACACTTCAAACTGTGTATATCAATTTAAGTGTGTTTGTAAAAGCAAATACATAGGTCGTAGAGAGAGGTGATTGTCTACTGGCATGATGGAGCATTTGGCGAAGTGGTGGAAAACAGTTGAAGTCAGAGTGCTGAAAAGTTCAATTACACAGCACCTTGAGAACTACGGAAATGATATCGTCGCTATCAATTCATTCACTGTTGTCAGCAGACAAAGAAATAGGAAGATACTTGCAATTGTGTAGGCTTGCGCAATTCGAGTTTATAAACCAGGTCTCTGAGTACAATAGGAAATGGTTGACACTCTGAATCTACCATGATATTATGTTTTACTTATTAACTTTCATTACTAATATTGTTAACACTTTATTCTTATTCCAGAAGTGGCTTAACCAATGAGAAATGTAGCACAAATAAACTGGACAAGATACATTTACGTACGCTCCCCTTAGGAAATTCATGGAATCGTAAGGGGGGGGGATAGACAGACCTAATAGTACCAATTCGCTATTGTGTTGGTGTATAACTACGTGCTAAGTTAACTTAATTTGATATGGAAAATAATAAAGTATTATTCATAGGATAATATTTCGGGGATAAATATGTCAAGATATACATAACTTTCCACATCTTTTGTATCCCGACCGATAGCTGCTACCTTGACGTGGTGGTCGGGCTTGCATATCGCAATGACCCAACGAGCTATACTGGCTGGAACTTATGTTCCTGTAGGTCCTACCATGCCATGTTTGGATAGCGGTTAGACAAAAAGCAGCTACCCAATCCAATACTACGATTCAAACAAATTCACAAAATATCATGCCGGATCGGTCGGGGCCCAGTTTAACAACGACCGCGCTTCCTGCTGCCGTGTCACAGGGCAGAAGTGACAAATACGCTACTGAGTCACACCAAACAAGAAAAAACAAACAAAAACAGGCCGCGTGTGACCGGCCTCAAGCAGTTGTCCCCTGGGCTCTACGGTCATGCAACACTTTCTGTTTCAGGTTCCCGAAGAATCAATCAATTTCCACGGTGTGGGCAGCCGGGAAGTAACAAGTGCCCACACACTTCCAAAAGCACACGAAGCCTTCCTGAGCATCACTCTCCCTTACTCATATCACCTTCCCCATCTTGCTTCTCTACTACAGCTAGCACTATTCTTCAGGCTAGCGAGCCATCTTCACTTCACTCTGTGTCCACAAACAAAGGTGAGAGCCATAGAAACAACCCAGATAGCCTGTTAAAGCCACGTCGCCAACTGCATACAGGAGCTTTTAACGTCAGGACCCTCTGCCAAATCGGACAACAGGCATCACTAGCAAGAACTCTGGAATCTAGAACCACTTCATGACTGGACCCCAGTAGATAGTCGTGTGTGTGCGGTCCATCTGAACGGGTCCGTTAAAAGAAGGAAAGAAGACGCTACCCGTCGTTGCCTTTTCGTAGTCTCCGCTTAGGCCACAACAGACTGCAGTTCGGATGAATTAAAAGATGACTTCTACCTGAAACTGTCTAATTTGATGCAAAAAGCAAAACGTTCAGACATAGTTGTTTTAGCAGGCGACTTCAATACCCAAGTAGAGAAGTTGTGACAGACTGAGAAGTATGTAGGTGGTACGTATGGAGTTCCCTGCCGACGAACCGACAACGGTGATCGTCTTCTCCAGTTTTGCTCAGATAATCATCTGTTCCTAGTCAGCACTAACTTTAGGCACAAAGAAAGACATTGTGTAACCTGGCGACCTCCATCACCAAATCAACGCTGGACTCAGATAGACCACATAGCCATAGGGTATCGTTAACGAGGGTCACACCTTCTGGAACACGTGAGTAGACTCTGATCACGCTCTGGTTCGCGCACGTTTATGCTTATGACTAAATGGACATAAGAAATTGACGGCAGCGAAACAGCTACGTCCCCAACTAGATCGTGACACTGAGTCCTTATTTAAGGAAGAAATAGCGAAACGAGTTTCTGAGGTCGACAGCAGAACTTTCCCCGAGGTAACCTGGCACAACATACAGTTACCTGTGGACACAGCCGTGGAAGCTGTGAATAAGCTAAAACCTAAAGTTAATAAAAGCCACTGGATCTCTACCGCCTCATCCGAACTGATTGACGCAAGAAGACTGATTCCAGCGAGCTCCGATTATGATGAGGAGCGAAAGGCACTTCAACGAGAACTAACAAAAAGTCTCCGCAACGATCGTGAACAGTGGTGGGCGACAAAAGCGAAAGAGATGGAAAAGGCGTCGGCGATTGGCAACACCAGACAACTATTCAGGCTTATCAGGGAAACAGGTGGCAAAAGGTAAATGGTAAGTGAAACAATCTCGGAGAAAAATGGCACCATAATTAGCTCCCAGGATAGACGACTGGAACGCTGGAAAGAGCACTATGAGAACCAGTTTAATTGGCCTACAGCCACACTTAACCTGCCGAACATCCAACACCTCCCTGAATGGGATATAGACACAGGTCCTCCTTCCTTAACTGAGGTTACTAAAGCTGTCACTAATCTGAAGCAAGGCAAAGCAGCGGGACCTGATGGACTGACTCCAGAGGTATTTAAGTACGGTAAAGACAGTTTACTGTCTGCGTTAACTGAGGTTCTAGGCAGCGTCTGGGAATCAGAGGAAGTCCCATCGGGTTGGTGTAAGTCACTGATCATCCCGATATACAAGAAGGGAGACAAGTCTTCCTGTGATAATCACAGAAGGATTAGCTTGACTAATATAGCATCTGCAGTTCTAGGCTCAATAATACTGCGTAGACTAAGTGGTGCTCGGGAGGCACAAACACGAGAAAACCAGGCAGGTTTTAGGCCAGGAAGAAGGTGTATTGATCATATCTTCACCCTTCGACAGATTCTAGAACATAGGCATTCCTACCGGCGTCCGACAATCACTATATTTCTTGACCTAAAGGCGGCATTCGATTCTGTCGACCGAGAGGTTCTCTAGCGATGCTTGGCTGTGAAGGGAATGCCGAGAAAATACATTGCACTGATTAAGGCACTCTACTCGTACTCATGCAGCCAGGTGAGGGCCTATGACGAGTTATCATCTGAAGTGGTGACGACTAGTGGCGTCCGTCAAGGATGCCCATTATCCCCATTCCTATTCAAATTCATCATAGACGTATTAATGGACTTAACCCCAACTCACTTCAGCGACTCAGGGGTTGACTTGCTACCAGGAAATAATCTCGTCGACTTAGAATATGCGGACGATATAGTCCTACTAGGCGAGGACGCTGACGAAATGCAGAGTCTACTGAACACCTTGAGCTGCAATCTGCGATTCGCTCCCACCAAATACAAGATGATGTTACAGGATTGGACTACACCGACTCCTAGATTAGAAATAGGAAGTGAAGTGGTAGAGCACGTTGACCACTTCACTTACTTGGGAAGTAACATCATCCCCAACGGGTTTATCTCTGACGAAATCTGAGTAGGAACACAGACGGCTAGGTTCGCATATGCCAGTTTACGCCGTCTCTGGCGTAGACGTAATATCCGCCTATTGACCAAAGGGCAGGTGTACTGCTCAACAGTCCGCTCTGTCCTCCTTTATGGCTGTGAGACCTGGTCATCGAGAGTGGAAGACATGAAAAGATTAGCTGTCTTTGATCATAGGTGTCTGCGTTCTATCTCCCGCGTGAAGTGGTATAATAAGGTGAGCAATGTTGAGGTTAGGCGTCGAGTGCTAGGTAAGGCAGGGAAATCAGTCGACGAGACTGTGAAATTACATCGACTGAAATGGTTGGGACATGTGTTACGTATGCCTAGTCATCGCCTTCCTCGCCGAGCAATGTTAGCTGATATAGGGCCAGGCTGGAAAAGAGCTAGCGGCGGTCAAACGAAAACATGGCACCAGTCAATGAAATCCACAACAGTTAGTCTAAGCCACGTAGGAAGATGTAGACTTCCTGGTTGGGGTCCTCGGGACGGTAAAAACCAATGGTTGGAAACAATTGGTGACATGGCTCAAAATCGTTCTCAGTGGCGCAGATGCATCCACTCCTTGTGACTTATGATTTCCAATTAAACTGTCTTGTTCTCCGTTATTACTATTCCTTTGTCTCACACCTCTGTCTACTGTCTCTATTACGCATTTCTTCTCTTGCTTTGTGTGCTACATGGAGTGTGGCGACTTGAACTGCCGCACATATGTGCAAAGTTCTATGTCGAAAACAGACATCTTTTGTATGAACTGAAAATTATCTCCCACTTCTCATAGATTCGTTTTTCTTAGAATAGTAGTGTTTTACATCTATCAGCGATTGCTGTTGAATTATTTAAGAACAGACAAATCAAGGTGAAACGCACAACTTGAAGCTACTGTAATTCCATGGTGGGTTAAGTTTATTTTGATAAACAACTCTCATCATGAGTAAGTATGATTAGAGACATTTCGATGATACGGAGTCAATACAACTACCCTATAGAATCATATATTCAGTCTATTCTACAGTACCAACGCAATCAGCGTACAATCATCAATTTGGAACGCGAAGCCAAATGGTAGAGTTTGTCCCTACACAGATATTAATGTTTGGATAGTGGCTGCTTAAAATTTTCACAGAAGTGTATCTTTGAGAAACGCAAGTTGTCTTCAAATAAGATAACACAAAAGTGCATACAAAACCATTACAACGTTTTAATCAATGGTGAAATGCAGTCACCTTGTCAAATAATACTGTCTAACAAACCTATGTACACACTCAAAGTTCTCGCTTTTTGATGAACCGCTTAATACATGAGTTATTTGATTTTAACTGCCAGGAAAGTATAAACAAAGAACACTATTTACGAACTGCGTAACTGTACAACTTTATTAACATCACGAGTAAAATAAAAAGTACAAATTTGATTGAATAAAATGCTACCTGAATGATACAAAATAAGTAAACTTAATCGATTATTGACTTCTGGTAGACTGAAGCAAGTAATCTTCATTACATCAGACGAAGTCTTACGAGAATATGTAGCTAGTTTATCCACAGACCATGAACTAACAATCAGAGTTTTCTCTTCAGAAGACGAAGTAAACCTTAACAAGCATTGGCTTTGTGGAATACTGGGTGAGTTAAATAAGCTCCAGTTCAATTCTAAATCACATGAATCATGTTGATCTGTGCACATAGGAATTAATCGTATCACAGACCCACGAGGTCTACTGTCTAGAGATACAACACCCATAGCAAAATAAAAAGTGGGCGATGAATCTTTTGAACAGCTTTTTACTAAAATGGAAAAAATCAGAAAATTAGGCCGTTTATCCGATATAGTTAATAAAAGCTTAGAACAGGGTTTAACTGGTCCGCTTGAATATGCATCCTGACTTAACTTGCCGAAAATAATTTGTTCTGATATATGATCATTTACAGGATGTTCATCACTGTTATTTGTAAGTATAAGATAACCGATAAGTTCCATTGATGATGGACTGAAATGAATACCCAAAATACAAACTGGTTGCGATATTGATGAAGATTTCTTCGAACAATGACTTAACGCGGTAAACCAAGAACTAAGTTTCGGTTGATACACATCGGCTACACAATGGTGATAAGAAACAGGTACAAGACAAAATTTTCCATCAGATGATAATTGAAAAATGCTGTAGGATAGCAGATCAGGGACATACAAAACAAATAACAAGTCATTTTTATCAGTAAAACAGAAATCATACACAACTGCTGAAGAATAATTATGGCAACTATGAGAATTCTCACTTATCATAGGAAACATTTGTACATCCATCAGGCACGACTGGTGTAAATTGTTATCGATTTGAAAGTTTAAAGCGAGTCGGATTGAAAAAATGAACAAGGATGCAACAAGAATAGGAATACTTTTAGCTGAATATTTCTCAATCAATAAGACACCTACGTTCACATTTTCACTAGTGGGATTAGTTGAAAGTACAATCGTCTCTAAGCATATTAAGTCGGCCACGTATATTTTCTTTTCCCATAATAACTGGGAATCAAAATCACAAAATGAGAGTGCATACAAGCTAAGTGTACGATCAGAGTCATACAAGGTAATCAGCAAAAAATCCGACAACGGAACACAAGATCCCAAAATACAAGATATTATGCGTTTACAGCACTCCTCATCATTAGGTTGAATTAAAATGCTTTGCACTAGCGACTCTTTAGACGCTAGTAGTTCAACATAGTTGGGATCTATTATGAAGAATTCAAAATGTTTGTTAGAAATAAGAACTTACCAAGATACTCTGGAACGTTCACATCAGAGGATCTTTCTTCTGTTACCGGTGAAAATATACTTGTATAACATGCACTTGTAGAATTAAGTTTCTTCTCAGCTTTCTGCAAGTAAGTATCACGTTAAAAATATAGCACCTGTAGAAGAATACGTTTTCTTTCAAGCTCTTGCTGCAGAACACGTACACGTTCTTTAAGATTCTCAGATTGGTTCATAAAGTTGATAGATGTGCCCCAAACGTAACATGCGCTACAGTACAAAAAGTATAATGAAGTAATTAGATGGAGATGATTAAACTAATTACTCAAAATGCAGCATAGAAACATAGGTATACACATCCTCAGATACATTTGAAAGATTGGTAACATTATCTGATTGTCGAAGCCTTAGTAGGCTGACAGATCATTAGAGTCCAAGACTCAGAACAATGAGCCATAGGTTTACATAACTCGCAAATAGATTCGCAGTGTATATTTAATTTACACGTGCAAAAAACACGACTTCAGAAATATGGTCAACCGCAGTAAGATACAGTAAAATATTCAAGATTAAAAACTTCAGCAAATTAAATCTATCCACTTGCCGTTTAACAATCGACTACATTTGTATACGTCCATATTCAGTGGCTTATGATTTACAACACAGGCCATAAAAGCCGTAATATATAGACCCATTATGACATCAGTTATTTAACACCAAGTCCGTGGAAACAACAATAGGAGTATGGCAAATAATGTGAACAATACATGGATCCACATAAATTAGTACATGAAACAGAAATCAATTATCCCAGTGAAGGATCAGTTTTACTGGAAGCAGACGAATCTAATGATAAGAGCAAACGCTCACATATAGTCGTCCTAGCAAGCGAACCTAATGCTACGGGAAAACAAACCCACATAACCCTAAGAGAGTATCAGAGCTTTCTACGGACTGACATGCCGACAAACTAAAGCCAGTGACCGTCTTTCACAAATGAGTCCAAACAACCATCTACTCTTAGTCAACAATAATTTCAAACATGAGATATTCTCAACGGGCGACTGCCGACAGCAAGTGAATGGTGGATACAAATACATTATATAGCTATATATTACCGATAGGGAGAGTTGGTAGAGCCTTACTGCTTTTACTGGAATTGCTGTGCAGACTCCGCTAACACATTAGTCCGTGGCACGTGGGTGCCAACGACTTAATGGAAGTAGAAAACAAGAAGTTGCCCTTACAATCCCAATTTTCTCATGAGAACATAAGAACTATACTTAAAAGAGATGACAAAACATATCTGGAAATGACGGTAGTACTCGTCCTGTAGGAACCCGACATGATATTCAGTCTGACGGAAAAGTAGTGGTAAAGGGTGTTGACAACCCACAACCAAAAGTCAGTTAATGACAACGGATTTCTGCAGTTAAACCCAAATTTAACAAGGCAAGGAGACTGACCCAGGACTCCAAAAATGACCAGTGGCGGAAGGTCGAGATGGTAGTCAACTACTTGGCTACAGCTGAACACAAGGTGTCACCTTATTATGCACGGGAATATGTGATTCGCTTCAGGATAGTGCTACTGCTGGGATTCGTACTTATCGTTTTACAAGACCATCCACCAGACCAATTGATACTTTATTGGAAAAGCTAGCAGATATTAAGGGAATGGAAAGGAAATGAGTCGACAAAGCAAATGCAAGACAAAATAGAAGGAACACGCATAAAACAGGAAAAGTGCAAAATTAAAGAATGACTACTAGGGAGACAATTATAGCGTCAGTAGTCTCAAAGTAAGACCGTTACCAGAATTCATGTGCACAAACATTTCAGCTTCGTGTGGTCGTTCGGTATTCTGAGGCTTACTAACGTGTGTATTCTCAACTTTTTCGCATCAGACAGGATAATGTATTGTCTTGTGGAACTTAGAAAATGTACTTTCTCAACAAACTTGTATTTCTCCTGGCAAGAGTGTAGACGTGCTAATCTGTATAACACTAACAATTTCCAGACTATCTCAGAAACATTGCTGAGTACTAATTTTTGATTCTTACAGTTACAGGATATCATGTTTAGTCATAATCTTAACTGGATCCAAAAACCTAGAAATTTTCTGAACACTTCAAATCAACAAACAGATGCTAGGTGGCAATAACAACGAGAAACAAGAAGGATAGTATAAGCTGAACACTTAGAACACCTATTAGGTGTTGATGCTGAAGAATATTGCTATGTAGAGTTAAATTAGACTCCGAAAACCTTTAATAGAAAAGAACACATGCCAATGAATCATCCAGAACACATACGCTCCGCAACACAAGAGAAGTGTAGTTCGTAAGTAGTAATTGTATTACAGAAAGGATTAAAGTATAAACAAATGCCGCGAAACGAAAATTGTGGTTTATTTTTACTCGTCTATACTGAGTTCATTTACAACTTCGGGAATTGATTCACCATATATGACATGAATATATTCACGTTCCAGGTACCTAGAAGATGGAAAGGAATTAGTTCACTGAAAACTAGTGTGTACATATTGGTTGCAGAGGAGCTGCAACTAAGTGACCTGTGAGAAGCCACTGATTCCAGTGTCCAAGCCTACTAGAAGTTCATACTCAGTTGCTATAAACAGGGTGATTGAGTTTGCAGGGTTAATGAATGTGATATCTTCAGCTGGTTACAAAATACAGTCCGAATTTTTTTCTCGCTGTCCAAGACGTCACACTACGAAGTTTACGGGAGAATGCACGTAAACTGCATCATAATGGCTGTGCTGTGTGAAGGAGAGCCGGCCGGACAGTCCGTGAGGAGGAGGGGACCAACATAATCACACACAGCGCCCCGGTGTATAATATGCGTATCCAATCAGAATCATTTCTCGTTGCTTTCTAACAACTACTCAGTAAGTGAATTTTTTGGACCTGAGATATGTGGGTAAGAACGTGGGCAGTTTTCCGTTCAAATTTGGGCAGTGATAAAAGGTGGGCTTTTTTCGGTTGTAACATGGGTAAAGTGGGCCATTTTAGAAAATGATATGGGTAAAGTGTTCGTTGAAAAAGTGGGCACACTGGGAAAAAGTGAGACAATAGGAATTTTCGGGACATGGGGAAACGGGGAAAAAGTGGCCAATATGGGTAAAGTGTGTAAACTATGTAGCATTTACACCATCCTTTACTCACCTATTTGCCGATCAAAATTACCCATTTAGCCCACGTTTTGGCCACATTGCCCAGGTGCATTCTCTGACTGGGATAGCCCCGAACTTTAAACAAACTAACCCACTCCTTACAAACTGCAATGGTTCTGACAAATGCCTGAGATTAGAAAATGCTTACAAGCTAGAGAAGCGGTCCCTTACATTCACACATAACCCTGAACAAACAAGAAACTCTTTTGGATATTCTCGCAGTTCCTTCATAATTTTCTACAAATAGTGGTTTTTACCTGATTTTACTAACTTGCTCCGCATGTGCACTTTAAGATCACTGGTGCATTCGCATCTCCCAACTTAGCCGTAACCACAAAACATACGGAAGAAGCAATACGGTAACGCAGTTTTGCAGGCTGTTCAACACCCGCGCGGTTATTTCTATTTTCTAATAAGACATTCAATCGCCCGCAGAAAACACCCCACATATAGTTCCGAATGAGGAACAAAGCCCTCCAGTTTTTCAAAAATGGTTTGTGTAGTGAACTGATATGACTGTTGCAATTCATTATTCACCATATATCAAGGAGATGGTATTAGCCCCATTTTTTGACACTGGTTTTTATTGCTTCAGAACTAAACTAGACTTTAGGCAGTTGGTTGCAGAATCAATCCTCTTGAATATTTTATCTCTGATAGGCATAATAAGTGGAAGTACATCAGTTAGTTTTGTGGTCGTTTGTACCAGTCGCTATATCAGAAATCCAAATCTCGTATCACTGGTTATCCGTCCTGATAGGTTAAGAGACACTGCAGAGAAGGGTACACTAAGCTGGTGGAAAGAGATTTCAGAGAATGGTTAGGTTAAATAAACGGAATGAACTCCTGATTCCTACTCTAAGGACTTAATCCAGAGGGACATCATGAGGCATCCGTTCGTAGGGTTCAGCGAGAACTTAGTAGGAAATCTGAACTGAAATATTTTATTCTCAGAATTCAGTCTGACTGTTCTGAGCTGTCAGAAAATCGAAAGCACGGAAAAGATCTTCCGTAGTGAACCCTGAACTGCCTCAATTTTTATCTTAACAGGCACGCTTCAGGATAGGTTATAACGCCGTTTCTCACTATTTGCTTGTGCTTTTACCACATGTTTTCCTTAAGTTGGTAGCACAACAATATCAGTGAGATAGATTCTCAATCTCCCTCCTTTAGTGATCGTAAACCTTTACTTCGTCCATCACAGCCAAATTACTAATTCACTGAGTCTTTCAGGTTTGCATTTTATTGTCAGAACTTACAAGGTAAATGGGTAGATTTATTGTGGAAAAGATTTTATTTTGATAAATCACAGTGTTACACAGTAATATTAACTGATGACGAACTACTGCTCATAATCATATCAAGTCACTCACACAACTTTTTACTTCATTTATATACATGAGTGGAATCGATTAGATATTGGAATAAAAATCAATATAGGATAATGTATATTCAGAAATAATAATATGAGTGTTATTGATCAAATACAAGCAGATGGGAAGTAATACGAGTGTTTTTATAGTCAGAATAAGTAGCTTGTTAGAATGTTATGATGTACGTGAATTGAAATAGAATTTTGAGATTATTTATTATTGTCCTCTGATTTGACTGGCGGTAATAATATTTTCCATATTTCGGTTGCATGTGTGATGGGTGTAGACTCAATGAACCAGGATTCAGTAATCAATCCCTTTCCCCCCTTACATAGATTACTTCTTAGAATCTCAATCCTCTCTCACCCTATTGTGTGGCTGTGTGTTAATGCATGCAGTGCAATCGCTGAGCTTTTTTCTAAACTACCTATCTTCTCAGGGTCGACCATTCTTACCTTAGCTAAATTCTTATGTAGGTGTATGTGTCTCTGAGTGAGTTTGTAGGTTTGAATGCCACCCTAACTCCTGCTTTATTAAGAATTCTACTTAGGGTCTCAGATGCCCCCTCCTTTCTTATATGGTAGAACTGTAGATGCCTTATATTCTCTCTTATTTATGTTATCATTACTAGTTTCACAATTATTTTTATTTTGCTTTTGGCCTTTTTCTTTCTTTCTAATGAATTTTATGGGATAGTTATATGATACCAACGCTTCTTCAATCCGTTTCATTTCATCATATAGGTTTTTTCTTGTGCTACTTAGTGCTACTTCTCGATTTGTTAGACACTTAACTAAACCTGCCTTAACAGTTAGCGGATGAGACGAATTAAAGTCTAAATATCTATTAGAATGCGTTGGTTTTTTAGAAACACTAGTGTGTAGCTTACCAGTCAAATCAGAGGACAATAATAAATAATCTTAAAATTCTATTTCAATTCACGTACATCATAACATTCTAACAAGCTACTTATTCTGACTATAAAAACACTCGTATTACTTCCCATCTGCTTGTATTTGATCAATAACACTCATATTATTATTTCTGAATATACATTATCCTATATTGATTTTTATTCCAATATCTAATCGATTCCACTCATGTATATAAATGAAGTAAAAAGTTGTGTGAGTGACTTGATATGATTATGAGCAGTAGTTCGTCATCAGTTGATAATACTGTACAACACTGTGTGATTTATCAAAATAAAATCTTATCCGTATTGTAGTAATTCCCTACCGCAGTGCCCAAGTTGTATACTAATATCGATAGATTTATTGGGTAATTAGTCAGACTACACTTAGTATTTCTTGTATATTTTAAGTAATTACTGACACTAGTAATACCGTAACACATGTTTAACTCTTGAATAGACTGATCTGGTTGGTATCAGCTTGTCTCTAGTACATGCCAAAATGTGAGAGGTTGTGGAAAAGTTCATAAATTGTCCACCGTAAAGCCAGAGAAACCGCAGGTCTTGGAGAGCGTGTCAAAAAAGTGAATTATAATGCCGTCGTTGATTGCAAAAGGAACGCAGTTTATCTTCATATAAGTGTCGTAGTACAGCTGATCCACACACATACCTTAAGATTACGGTCCGCCGTTAACCATCAATGTAGTAACTGGTAGCGTTGTCATCGTGTGAATTTTCTGAAATGCGCATAATACAGGGTTGTTAAGAAAAGAAATGTATGTGGTCAGACGTGAATTGTGGAATGTCGTCCTAATGGCGTAGAGAATACCTATCAGTAATGACTTTAGGGATATAAGCAAAAGGCTTTTGTCAGAAATTTCATACAATTATTCCCCTTAATGAATTTGAACAAAGCAACAACTGCATTTTTAGCAGAATAAAATGGTACCATCTTTTATTTCGTCACCTTCTCGTCAGCTGCTTACAGGGCAAACACATTATTAAATGTATCTACAAAAACAGTTTAACACACTTGCACAGAGTTCATTTTAAACAAAAATCAATCCATCAATATACGCATACACCAATAATATATGCATACATATATGCAATATTAAACACAATTTCGAGCAATAATAATCATACACAATGAAAACTTTTCAGTATCTCGCATTCGGACGAAAAATATCCAGTTACCAGGGCAAAGAAAGACTGACAACCGCTTCTTTCTGAACGCACAAATCACGTTTTAGTCGCTTGATGGAAATGGCTTCAGCAAACTTAAGGAGAATTGAATTCTTTTCCTTATTGATAATTTTGAACGACTTTTCGACGTCCACCTCATGACCCGTGTCAAGAAGATGCCTGCCGATGGCACTGTTAAAAGCACTTGTTCCCTTTAGACGTAAGAATTTTGGAACATGTTCAGAAAATCGTAGATAAGCTCTTCTTTCTGTTCTTCCAATGTAACTGTTCCCGCAGATACATGCCGCGGTAACTGGATATTTTTCTTCCGAATGCGAGATACTGAAAAGTTTTCATTGTGTATGATTATTATTGCTCGAAATTGTGTTTAATATTGCATATATGTATGCATATATTATTGGTGTATGCGTATATTGATGGATTGATTTTTGTTTAAAATGAACTCTGTGCAAGTGTGTTAAACTGTTTTTGTAGATACATTTAATAATGTGTTTGCCCTGTAAGCAGCTGACGAGAAGGCGACGAAATAAAAGATGGTACCATTTTATTCTGCTAAAAATGCAGTTGTTGCTTTGTTCAAAATGCTTTCTGTCAGCAAAAACTTTAAGCTGACAATCGTTTGGTCAAGCATTGTGGTGAAGATTTCGTGACTAATAATGCCAGATCGCATTACACAGACAAAAAGCTTCCAGAGGAGGACGCAAGAGATGTCCGTGTGTTATTCACGATATACTATGGGACATCTCTGATTTCCTTGTTAGCCTTTTATGCAGAAATTCTATGGAGAAGCTTAACATCCAGATGCTCTGACATAGCTGCGTCTTCAGTGGTTGACTTAATTTTCTAAAATGTTTCCATTGCCTGTGGGGTGAAGGTTAATGTCTTACACGTGCACACTGAGAAATTAAACGACTATAGTAGCTCACCATAATGAGAAATGTGTGTGAGCACTTCAGAGATGTTCGTAATGAGAAATCTTGTACATTTTCAACTAAAGGACGAATGTCATCTCCATCGATCACATTTCTAATGGAAGCCAAGGATGGGACGCCAACCTTACACTTTTATAGATTGACTGTCATATAGTGTTTTGAGAGCTGACAGAAGACTTGGTGTGGACAACTGTCATGAGTCTCTTCATACGCACTAACCATACTAAGAGAACCCTTATCCATTCAAGAAATCAAGAATAGAACTACGAAATATCTGCAGGACGTTGCATAGACCTAAAGGAATGCGAAGAGACTCATAAAGACCAAAAGCAGTAGTGATTACTCTCTTCGGAAAATCAGTGACTGATAAGCATGTGTCACACAGCTCTTGCTTATTATACTCCAGCCTTCCAAAAGTGATGTCAAGTTGTGCGAATGTGAAAACGGGTAACGATCCGCAACCGTACGGTCATTCTTTCCTTAGTAATCACAACTAGGCCTTCGATTCAATACCATTGTTTCCATGGCACTAGACATTCGGGTGAAGACCACGGACTGTTGGATAGACTTATTGTATCCATTTCAAGCTTGTTCAGAGTCAGCCTTAAAGGCCTGAAAATCTTCTGGAAACAACCACCGTGGTCTAGCGAAGACAGGTGGACCAGTAATCGTGATGTGATCAGTCACATAAGTTATACCACCAGTGATTTGATTTTGTCGGCGAAAGATTGGATTTCAAACAAATTTAGCTGAGAAAGGGTCTATGAATCACAATACTGGAGTCAGAGATTCGTGTGCTAGAATCAGCCGGCTTATGCCTGCCAGCATCTACCAGCAGCTGGTAGGACTGCAAGAATATCGTGCCAATGGCGCCAGCGCTACGGTGAGAACCCAAAGTAAAGAGTGGCGAAGTATCGTGTTAAGGTCCAGGAATCTTCTACCATAATTTATGGTGGATGCGTAATTGCACAGATATTGGCCACAGACTCTCTTCTGTTGTAGATGAGAGGACACTAGTTTCTGCTCCACAACCAACCAGGAGGTGTATCCCACAGTTACTACCAGCTGCATAGTAGCTCCCGAAAGGGATTTGTTATCCAGGTGCGTTAGTTGCCATCACTTTTCCCAACTTTCTAGTGCCATAGGTGCAATGAAGATTGTAACTTAAGCGCTGTTGGCTTAATATCCATGATCTCATCGCCTTCATTCGAAACTCGAGGAAGCCTTAGTGCTACAGGAAAGAGTGTAATTGCGAGAAAGACTTCTAACTTCAAGTTCTTTCCTTATACTACACAACTCCTTGTGCATATGTATGATGCAGAAGCTAGACAATTCACTGGTTGAAGTGAGCTGGTTTTGACGATGATTGCTAATGGATAGGTCTCTACGAAAACCCGCCAATAACCTGGTAGCTCAGACAATTCTGTCAAAGGTGATTTGGAGAATGGAGAGATTTTGTTGAACTGTATGAGGCACTCCATGCGATCATTGTTTCGGGAAGGTTTGGTCAATTTTGGAGTGTGCAGCGAGACGCAACGACTGTCAGAGGGCTTATGTGGGCTTGCGATCCCCAAGTAGCACGCCTCCAAATAGTTGTCGCACTTTTGCTGGTTATTATGTGCCATTTTTCTGAATAGAGCCATTTTTAAATGATCACAAGGGTTCGTGGGGGAGGAGTCAAGACTTTCCGAAACATATTCCATGGCGTTTTCATAGAAACTCACTATCAGCAGCTAACCATTATTTCCTTGTAGGTGAACATGACGCGCGTTTAAATGGTGTACAAGTCAGAAAAACCCTTAATGCAAGATTACATTTAAAAAGCATTAAAAAAATAACTTGCCAATAGATCAATATGGCAATGGACTACGACTCTACAGTTAGTGGGGATATGCAATAGAGTAATTCTGTGAGAGCCATGAAGACGATCGATGTGCTCATAAGGTGAAGAGCTGCAGGGAAACTGCCATTTGCACAGAAGACTCGTTTTCAGCCACTGTAACACAAGCTGTATAATATGCAATAGTAATATACCACAGGTGAAAAATAACACAAATATATATATTTATTAGTGTTTTTGCAGGAACATACCAATTGTACAGGCATGGATAAGTTATTATATAAATTACAGTTTGTTTGTTCAGTCAGAACGGTCTGCAAAATAGTCTGTCTGTGTAACACATAAAGAGATATAGAAATATTGTCTTCACATTAACAAAAAACCCAGACTTCAGATGAATGTAATACAAATATCTGGGAAAAATAAAGCTTGAAGTCAATTCTCCTATATAACTTTGTTGTGAGTAGCATCTTTGAGGTAAAGTTTATTGATGTATTATTTTGAGTCAATAATGTATTTATTCCATTTTTTCACCAGTCTAATCGTAGTTTTATAATAGGAAAGAAATTTGATCTTTGATACGAAAATTAGATAATGTCATGTTAGATTGTTTTAATGCATCAAATGGGGCCGTGGTCGATTCTAGAACTATCCATTTGCGCCATTTGCGTCAGCATGGCAGACTGTACATGTAAGTTGAGTAACACATTGAAAACTACTTGAAAACCAGTTGTTTCTTTATATCAGATCAAGGATACTCCTTGTACAGAATGTTAGCCAGCGTTTTCAAGTGGTTGCATCGGATCGTTCATGGAATTTGAGTTTGAATTTACTTAAATGGTCATTTCAGTTTAGATGTTGGGTTGTTCGACCTCGACCAGGAGGTATATAGAAGATTACGCTCAGCAGGGAGATAAAGTATGTAAATATGGAAAGAACATTATTATTTTATGTACATATAAATGTTTATAAATGTATATCATTGTATAGTAAACACTACCCATAATCTAGTTGTTTTTCATGTAATTTTGCGAAGTCTTGAAGTTTATTTAGTGTCGTAATATTTAGTAATGAGTCTAGGCGTTATGGTGTTCTAATAGCTCATGCGTTTTGGAAATAAGTGATGCGGTGTGATTGGCATAGTCACTGGGATGAAACAGTTTACATAGCAAGCGTTTGAAGGTTATAATAGAGTGACAGGTCCTTATTTCTAGGGGTAAACTGTTCCAGATCTTAGAGTACATGACTATGAAGAAGTTTGTACGGAATGCTGTCTTACAGTTTTTCCTAGATACTGTGCACGTTTGGTTACGAAGGTTGTAAGAGCCTTCCGGTGAGAACTGTATCTCCTTACTGTCTGAGAAGAAGATTGTTAGGTTAATGCTCAGTCGTCTCATCCAAAGTGGGTCGATACCTAGAGTTATACACCTTGATGTGTAGTCCTTTCCGCAGTCAAATCCTAGTAGTTTAGACGTGAAGTATCGTTGGACACTTTCTATTTTAAGTTTGTCACTTACGCGAGTGCTGCTGAGAATAAATGGACAATATTCAAGTAGTGGTCTGACACAAGTTTTATATAGTAATAGTTTCGCCTCGTAGTTGTGGAAATTCCTGAGTATGCATCCTAAGAGCATCCTCGATTTACGCGTCTGTGTCGCCACTTGCTCAGAAAATGTCAAGTCACTAGAGTACCTGAGTCCTAGGTCAGCAACACCTTGGAGTTTAGGCAAGTCAAGAGATTCAAGTACCAGTTTAATATTTATTGAGGGTGCACCGGAACAGATCCAACCACATTTTTTAAGGTTGAATTTTAAGTTCCATGTGGGGGACCATGCGGTTACTCGATCTAGTTCTTCCTGAACAGCTTTCTGAAAGTACCCTAAGTCACCACAGTGGAATGTGTAAGCTACTTTAAGATCATCTGCAAAGATGAATGGTTTGCCAAGTGAGAAACAGCTGTATATGTCGTTGACATATAGAGTGAATAGGAGGGGGCCTAAGACGCTACCTTGAACTACTCCAGAAGTGACTGGGCTAGGTTTAGAGTTTACAGAACCCAGTCTAACTACTTGGGACCTATTGTTAAGGAATGATTCAATCCATCCTAATAATGGGTTACTTATTCCTAAGGAGTTTAGCTTATTTATTAGAAGCAAATGGTTAACGCGGTCAAAGGCTTTGGATATGTCGAAGTAGGTGACTAGTACTAGTTGTTGTTTGTCGCGGCTGCCAGTTATATAGTTAAAGAAGTCAAAGTGACATGTCATGCATGATCTGGATTTTAGGAATCCATGTTGGTTTGGACTTAGAATATTGCAGCTGAGCATATGTTTGAGGATATCATCTTTAGCTATTCTTTCAATGATTCTAGATACTATGGGTATAATATTGATTGGCCTATAGTTGTTGACTTCAGTTTTTGATCCGGATTTGTGTTTAGGTACTATAAATGTCGTTTTCCATTTATCTGGATAGGTTTGGCTTTCTAGGGACATTGTAAAAATCTTAAGTAATAAAACGGAAATGTCAGAACCACCGTGTTTATTAAAATACGATGGTATGTCGTCAGTAACAACACTACTAGTGTTTTTAAGAGTTTTAATGGCTTGCTTAGTATTAGAATAAGTGAAATAATAATATATATTTTCCTATCAATGTAGGACACACCAGTTGTACAGGCATGGATAAGTATTATTTAAATTACATGAATTTGATTTATAGTGAAATGGAGCACATAAAGAAATATAGAAATATTGTCTTCGCATTAACAAAAAAAATGAACTGTACTGATTTGTTTCAGCTTTGAAGAAGAAGGGAGTTCCATTGTAGATTGTAAACCGAGAAGTGGACTTGTAGGCTTAAGATAGTTAGCTGCAAACGTCTCGTTAAACAGTTCACACATGTCTGCATGGTTGCTGTATAGTTTGCCCTTGTTTATAAGGAGAGAAATTTTATGGCTTTGGCGATTCATTCGTTTCTTTAGTATTTCTGTGAGAGCACCTACTCTGGTGGTGCTGGCTAGTGCGGTGCATTCTTCATTTCTCATACGCAAGTTATGAGCTTGCGAGATGGAGCTAAGAGTACTAAGTATTGACCCTAGTGTACTAAAGTCGTGTCGCCTGAAGTAACTTGTTGACAGTCTTTTCAGTTTCCTACGATCCTTTGGCTTTATGAATGTCTTTCTATGTGGGGAAAACTTTAGTGTTTGAAATGGGATGACAGCATCTAAGCATGTGTTGGAGTTATAGTAAAAGATGTCCAGAGCTTTCGAGAGGCTATCAGTATAGAAGTACTCACTCCATTCTGAGGATCTTAGCATTGATTTTACTAGAGTCCAGTCTGCCTTACTGTAGTTCCTGTAAGTTATTTGTTGTGAAGTAATGGTATGGGTTGCATTGCTACTTGACGGAAGTGGCAGTGCACACAGCACTGTTTTGTGGTCACACCCTGGAAACTCAGAACCTATTAGGGTAGAAAGGGGACTTGTATTGTGGCAGAAGATTAAGTCTAGTACGTTATTACCTCTTGTTGGGGTTGTGACAGTCTGTTTCCAGCCAAGTATATCCAGTGTGCCTAGGAACTTATCAAATTTAGTTGGGCCTGTGGGTATTTCCCAGTTGATTTCTGGTAAGTTAAAGTCTCCACATAGGATCTTATGATCGTAGTGTAGGGAGGATAATTGCTCCAAAGTATTAATAAGTTGGGTCTCGTAATTACTAAAGGTGCCAGGTGCTCTGTAGGTGCATCCAATTAATACCATTGCGTTATTTAAGTGTAAGTTAACCCATAAAGTCTCAGGCATGTTAAGTGTACTACTTTCTAGCCGTGATACAGTAAGTGCATTCAGAAAGTACATGAGGCAACCCCCTCCCTTACCACCTTCCCTGTCACACCGAAAGTGTGTGTAGTTATCTAAGCTTATCTCTTCATCCAGTATGTTCGAATTACACCAGGATTCAGTGATGACAATTATAGGGGGTTTGTATATTACTGTGAGTGCTCTGAGCATTGTTAGTTTATTTAGCACAGATCTAGCATTAATGAGGATCAGGTAAAGATGAGATTTGAAATAGCATTTGAAGTATTTAAGTTCGTTAATCAGCCCCGAGTATGGTTCAGCACCCAGTAGCACTGTTTGGCATGACGACCCTATGTTGAGAGGAGTTTCGACATCACGCTCATCTATGTCTATCGGGTTGATGTGTGCTGTTTTCAGTGAAGAATTAAGCGTTGGAGTACTGGATTTTCTATAGGCTAAGGCATTTTTATTTTTAGTTAAGCCAGAAACATGGGTAGGGATCTTTATTTGACCTAAACTTGTGCATGTATCAAGTGTGCTTAGTGGATGCGGGTGAACTAGACTGTTCCTATATTCATGCAAAGGGGGAGCCAGCACTAGCGGTTTAGGAGTGTTAGCATCCCTACCAGCTGTTTTTTCAACGCTGACAGGAACGCAGGGGATAAAAAATGATTGGGACCTTGTGGAGACCATGGTTTATTATTCGACCTATTGTTAGGTACTAGTTGTGCCCTTTTAAGGGTTTCGTGTGTACTGCTTTGTGGGTTAGTTCCCAGCAGACTTGTACCATATATCCGATCAAAATTTTTTTGTGTGCTATACTGTGGATACCCTGAGTTGTTGGTGGTCGAGTTCTGACTATTGCCACTTGTACTCTTGAGGGTGGCATTGTTGTGGCGTTGGTTATCAGTGTGGGCCATGGTGCTATTTCGCACGTTGTGGGTGACAATACTATTGACCGTGGGGAATGTGGGCTTACTTATACTGCCATTGTTGTTGTTGGCATGATTTGGGGACATATTCTTCTTTTTCTTTCCAATGGACTTATGGCTAGGAGAGGACAGGGCCGACCTTCGGGGGATTTTGACTTTTTTCCGGGATTATTTGGTGACATGTCTATATCTACGGTGATAGGCGGTATAGTTTTATTGGCTATTTGATTACAATTTAGTAGCCTTGCGGTTGGTGTCTCTCTCTGAGAGGATAATTCTGTGTGGTTTGAGAGGGCTGGTGCGGTGGATTCTACGGTATCTCTCATAGGGTTGGGTATAATTGCTGCTTGCAATGTCCTATTGTTTATTCCACAATTAGACTCAGTGAGATGATTGTATACGCGCCTTTCTATGACGGTCTTGTCCACCGCAACCTTTATTAGTTTGTAATTTCTGACTTGCGATAGGGTGTGTTGGGAGTGGATGAATTTTCTGGCCTCTGCCGGTGTTTCGAACTGAAAACGAATAGGACAACACTTTTCATGTTGACTCTTCTTCAGCCTGTGGCACTTAGTCTTGGAGTTGGGCATTTTCGCCTCACTAAGTAGGATGCGCTGTACCCTTTTAAGTGCCTCATTGTCCGGAACGTTGTAGACAATAGCATTTAGTTTAGCATCGAGTCGTTTTGTTACTTCTGTAGTAACAAAGTTAATTAGGTTATCCACCTTAGATATCGATTCATTGTCAAGTTTGTTAAGGTCTACAGTTTTCATGAGAATAGTTAAAGGTGTCAGTTCACAGACCTGCGATCTGATATCACTGATCTGATCTGATACACACGTGATATTTGTTGTGCAGAGGAGAAAAATATCAAAATCAATGGAAAAATCATATTATTGATATATTAGGATGAACATGTGTCAAATTAAAAGATTTAGGCTCATCACTTGTCGGAAACATGCATTGCTTATTTATTTATTATTTAAACGCAGAAAAAACTTGGTACAATATGGCACCAAGAAGGATGCGCCACACAATAATAATAAAACAACATAGATTAAAAGTAAAAATATAAGTAGGGAACGGATAAAGAACTTCATCTGGAAGGAAAACAGTCATGTTTAACAAGTTCAAACAGTGTTCGTTAACTATCATCAGGAAGGGAAGAAAGAAGGAAACTGCAACATGTTCGCCGCTGATTACGATTCTTGGCCATATCCGATAACGTTTCGAGCCATCGATTCAAGCTACCTCGCGGACCTCAACCAGGGAGTCATGACGCACCAACCGATGCTAATCTAGCACAAATATCCTTCATCCCACGACGCCACGTCATGAACTGACCACTTCCCGCCTTTTCCATCACGTCCCAGGGCTAGCGAACAGAGATCTGTACGGAAGCCTCTGGGATGACATTCGCAGCACATGTCCAAGCCACCGGAACCGGTGTTTCCAGATGACGAAACTCAGTGAATAGTGATCTCCACTGTGTTCAAACACACGCCGCCGAACCTCAGAGTTACTCACGCGATGATGCCATCGAACACAAGCAATCCTGAGGAGACGGCGATGATCGAACACGCAGAGTTGCCTCACATCCTCAGCTCGGAGAGGCCAGGTTTCACAGGCGTAGAGCAGGACAGCCTGCTCAGAAGCATTGTATACCCGACCTCTGACAACTAGGCTAACGTTAAGACGGCGCCAGAGGTGGCTCAAGTTGATGTATGCCACCCTACCCTTCATTATACGGTTGGAAATCTCATCCGTCACCCCTCCACCAGCGCTCACATAACTACCCAGATACACAAACTTATCAACAACTTCAAGCGGTTCACCTGCAAGAGTGAGTGTAGGTACAGGCTCCTACCAATCTTGTAACAGTACTTTGCACTTAGATGGTGCAAAGCACATACCATACTTACAGACACTGATCACCACCTGATTAAGTGCGATTTGTGCAGCCTGCATGCTATCGCACAGCACAGTAAGACGATATCGTCTGCATACTCGAGGTCGAAAAGTCTATCTCCAGGTAGCAGATCTACACCACCTTCACGCACATCCTTCAGAGCTGACTCCAGAATGTCATTGATGGCAAAGTTAAAGAGAAATGGAGAGATTGGGCAACCCTGTCTAACCCCACTGTTGTTTGGGAACAGTGGTGATAGTTGGTTGTATGCCCTCACTCTACCTGAGGTGTTTCTGTATAGGGCTTTCAAGACGTCAACAAATTTCTCAGGTACACCTCTCTCTAACAGGCAGTTCCAGAGCACAGTTCTGTCCAACGAATCGAAGGCAGCCCTGATATCAAGAAACACAACGATCGTTGGCCTGCACTACGTGTGGCGGTGTTCCAACAACTGGCGAAGGGTGAACACATGATCAATGCATCCACGACCTGAACGAAACCCAGCCTGCTCTTCGCGAATCAATCCCTCACGTATTTTGCACAGCCTGCGAAGCAAGACAGCAGCCAATATTTTAGACGCGACTGGTAGCAGACTGATACCCCTATGACTGTCACACGAATTACGACGACCCTTTTCAAAAATGGGGACGATAATGGCTCCGTGCAACATTGATGATACACTCTCAGTTTCCCATACCTTCCTGAACAACCCAGTTAGAGCCATTGTGAGAGTCTCGCCCCCATCTTTATAAAGAGCCGGGAGCAAATTGTCTGGGCCGGGTGCCTTATGGCGTTTTAACACTTGGAGTTCCTTGCGGACCTCCGCTTCGGTGGGTGGGTCGGTATTAACCGACCAAGGAGCACTGGGGCTAATGACAGCAGACATTGAAGCTGATGGCCAGCCAAACTGTTTCCCGAAGTGCTCTGCCCAGCGTTCCAGGTGTCTTTTCAAGCTGGTAATCGGCGTGCCATCTGCTTCACAGGCCGTCTCGCTGACACCTTGTTTCTTGCTTCCGGGGGCTCGGATGAGTTGGAACAGCTTCCGACTGTTGCCAGATGCAGCAGCTGACTCCATCTCTCACGCACGTTCTAACCACCAGGCTTCGCGGTCCTCACGTAAACACTGTCTTATCTTGCGCGTCAGCGCCTTTCGCTTATTGCTGTATTCCCTGCCAGCCGGAATGGACCGGCGTTCATCCAGGAGTTGCAAGGAACTCGCAGAAAACCAGTGGTTTTTGGTGGAGTATTTTTTCAAGCCGCAAGCGGCTACACTTGCTCTTTTCATGGCACCTTGCAGATGAAGCCAATGTTCATCTTGGGGGGTTGCTGGCAAGCATTGACTGTAACGCATTCTGATATTTCAAAGTAGTAGGTGCTACTAGTTTGTTCACATCAATGTTTAGACGACGCCTTTTATGAACCCCACCAAATTGCAAGACGAACTTGGCACACGCTAACGCATGATCGGAGTCCAGAAGGAGCGACAGTCTTGTATGCATCCTCGCCACCGGAAACTGACAGCAATGTGATCCATCTGAGTCCAAGCTTGATTCGCAGAGGGAGGACGCCGGGTAGTGCTACGGCGATGGTTGTGCCGGAAGTTGGTGCTGGTTAGAAATAGGTTGTGATCCGCGCAAAGCTGCAGAAGACGGTCCCCATTATCTGACCTGCGACCATGTAGGCCCCATTGACCACCTAGACGATTCCCCTCTGAGCTCAGACGCCCGACCTGTGCATTCAAGTCCCCAGCCAGCGATACGAAATCCCTTCGACCCGCCCGTCTGAAAAGATCGCTAAGTTAGTGGTGTCTTCTCTTTTCAAAGGTACTGCCTTAAACGAAGGTACTGAAACAGTGCCGCTGTCCTCGGAATATTACTAGCCCACCTGGTGAATAATGGAACCACCTCTATCATGAAATCTGCCGACAAGTTCAAAGTTGGTCTCATATACAACTGGAAATGTCACAATTATGGTGTACTTACCGGTGAATTTGAAGTTTTATGGACTTTCAAACACTCTATGAATCATTTACTTACAATTACTGTTCATTCCGCATCTCTTATATTTCACGTCAGCACTTGTACAAAAATGCTACTTACCTTCCACAATTAACGTAATCGTTTATAATTCCCGCGTGAAATTGACATACCGTATTTTTTTTTCAATTACAGTTTTGATTTGATGCTATTTCTCATGAATTATTCAGTTGAAAGCATATCTCGAAAATTACCTATTGCCTTATTTGTACATTTCTTTTTAAATATTTCTCGCAAATTTACCAGTATTCCATCTATTTCTAGATTAACAAATCATATATATTCTATAAGTTCTAATTAGTGTACATTTGTTCATGCCTGTAAAAATGGCTGGTTTCTGTTCCAGAAATAAAAATTATTATTATTATTATTATTATTATTATAGAACTCATCCTTCATTGCATCCGGGTTGCAATCCTTTGGTGCAGAGGCAGAGACAACAAATAGACACCGCCTATCTGGCCTACTACTTCTTACTTTCGTATAACCTTCCAGCCTCACAGCACATAAACGACTGTTAATGGGAATCCAGTCGAGCAGTGCAGCTTCGGCTCTAGCGCTCAGTGAGACACCGACACCAGCTACGCCGGATGCCGAAGTCACGGGGTCCCCGGACAAGAGCAGGTAGTACATACTACTAGAACTTCCAGACGGAGAGGATAATCGAAGCACTTCACTGGGATCTTGAATTCGGGTCTCCGAAATGCAGCAGACATCGACGGCGAGGCTTTCCAATGTTATTTTATTTTTTTATTTTTGATTACAGCTTGATGCCACACCGTATTTTCAGTACAAGTATGGCATTTTCAGCATGGATATCGGTAGCCCAAATTTAGCAGGCCGACCATAGATATCGGGTGTGGGTCGGCAGGAGATCGAACCCCAGACCATGTGCATGATCGGCGAGAGTCCTAACCACTGTGCCACCGACGTACAGTGGTGGCTGCCTGTTGTCCGATTCGCATCAGCGTTCGAACATTGTAGGTGGCCAGCTTGAACGCGGCACGCGGTTTCAGGATGTCTGTATTAGGTGTCGCATTGGGGACAACCATTTTGAAGGCTACTCACTAACATTTCGAAAGGGCACAGATAGGCTGGGAATTCAGACAAAGGCGAAAGGCTGTCGAAGGTTAAGAAGTCAAGGTGAGCAAAGTAAAATACAGGAATCTAAGTATAAAAATAAAAGTAAGGTTGGAAGGACATAAGTTGCTTGAGGTATCATTATTTCTTGAAATCATTTTTACGAGCGCGCAGTGAGTACCATTTGTATGAGGGCTGAGATACTGCCCGGACGCCCAGACCGAAGCAGGTGGTTTTCTGAAGGGATCACCCCCCGAGCCCTTGACTTGGATTCTAAACTGCGAGGCAGCGGAGCAGAGTCAGGAGCTGCGTTCCCATGGTTGCCGGTGACCCATATGGGTTCATACGCCAATTGATCCGATCGGATTCTGGAGCCCATGTAACCTATGGTAACTGCTTTTAGTCTATCCAAACAACCTTCCTGACATGGTAAGACCTGCAGGAACATGAGTCACAGCCAGCTTAGCTTGTTGAGTCACTGTGGTATTCAAGCCCGACTACCACAGCAAGGTAGCAGTTGTCGGCAGGGACATGTATTGCTAGTCATTATATACAGCATGCCGGAATTACTAAGTATAATCTGCCTAACTATCTAGTGAATAAGTAAACTACTTGCCTTCTAGGTACTGGCAATAAAATGCAGACCACAAAGACTCAGTGAATTAGCGATATGCTCTGTTTAATATAATAGAACTGAAAATTACCAAGGGAAAACGTTTAGAAATTAAACGGCCAATAAGGCTGAAAAACAGAAGGAAACTATTGTTTTTGAGAAGGAGATTTGAATTGAATTATGATGCTGTCATTTTCTTGACTTCGGAAATTGTGTAAAGGGTTCTTACTCTTGCAAATGGGCCTTCACTGAAAGCTTTCAAATGCCGCGCAGCATTCGTCTATAAAAGCAGTGTAAGTTCTTCAGATATTTTCTTTTTTTGCATTACAACATAGTTCATCATAGTAGAAAAGGTGTTGAGTACATCCTTTATGCCCTTGATTAGATTTTTAGTGTAATTGTATGAAGACAGATAACATACAGATTATTTGGCAACGGAATTATTTATTGGCGACTCAGAGAAAGTGAGAATGGGTTTACCACCTATTAAAGTCAGAATTTCTACATATCTTCTGCACTGTGCTCCTTTGTCTTAGGTGTTTTCATATTGTTTTGAAGGCATCGTTCGTTTTTTCTCTTCGCAATTAAATCCATCTCTCCACCACTCAATATTCTTGCAGCTGGTATGGATATGCAACTGTGTGCAGACACCGCACTTTTTATCCATCACACAATCAGCCTTGCGTCAAAACATGCTTGCATGCTTGTCTTTTAGGGAGTAAAAGATGCACTGTGTCTAACTAGAGAGGCTCTGCCTTATCTATCGACGAAGCTAGTGCACTTTTCTGTTTCCTCTCTTTCTTTCTCTGTATTTGACCACATAATCTCCTGTGATAGTTTTAGCAAATATTTTAAAAATTTCAGTGCAAATCCAAGCCCTTGTTGTACAAAATATATTGACTAGAACTTCTGTCTATGCAAGCGTGTGAGGGGAGTTGTCTACAAGCACTAATTGTAGACCGCAATCTATGTGAAGCTTACGTCCAGAATAAAGGGTCAATAGAAAAAATAACAACGGTTTAACATTGAGGAACTCAACAAGCAATCCAAGCTGAAATAAAATAATTAATAATAATCGTTTAATTGCCTAAAAGGGGATTATCAGGATTAAACAACACATCTCCACTTTCTTCTATTTTCTGCCATCCTCTTCAGCTGGGTCTACGATTGCCCGAACTCTCATCTCTTCCTCACAAGATCTTCTCCATGTCACCCTAGGACGACCCACTCTTTGCTTCCCGTTTGGATTCCACTCGAAGGCCTGGCGCGTGATGTCACTCGACGGCCTCCTCAATGTGTGCCCGATCCATCTCTATTTTCTCCTACAAATTTGTTGAGCAAGCGGCTCTTGGTTGGTTTGTTCCCTGAGTTTCTTGTTACTAATTCTTTCTGGTCATTTGATCTTCAGGATGGAGCCAGCGAGGGCAGCTGTTGATGAAAGTTTGCAACCTGTTGGAAATCCTTTTCGTTACACGCCATGTTTCTGACCCGCATAGAAGGACCGACTTGACATTGTTGTTGAAAATCCGAACTTGTTGTTTATACTGAGTGTGGAAGATTTCCAAACTGACTTCAGGTCGATGAAGGTGTGTCTTGCCCTTCTGATTTTGGCTTTGACATCTTCATCCATTCCGCCTGCCTGTGGTTGAAACGGTGCTGCCTAGATAAGTGAAGGAAGTAATCTCTGTCAAATCTTTCCAGTTGGTGGTGATTGGTGCTGGTTGTTGCTGTTGTTGCGGTTCGTTGTCTATCTTCATCACCTCCGTCTTCTCTATGTTCACCTGCAGTCCTGTCTTCGCTGCCTCTTCAACCAGTTTGTTAGTTTTCACTTGCAAGTTTTCGAGTTTGTGTGACATTTGACACATGTCATCTGCGAAATCCAGATCTAGAGTCTTCCTACCGGTGGTCCAGCGTATTCCTGACTCCTTGCTCCTCACAGTCTGACGCAAATTCCAGTCCGCCACAATTAAGAATATTATTGGTGATAATAGGCCTTGTCTCACCCCTGTATTCATTTTGAACGCCTTGATGAGTTTTCCGTTGTGGATTGCCTGACAGGTGGCACCGGTGTATAGCTGTTGAATGAGGTTGTTCAAGACCTGGCTACTGCACGCCATAGTGTTGAAGTAGTTTCCAAATTAGGGTCAACGCTGTCGAAGGCGTTTTCGAATTCGATGAAGTTGAGGTAGAGGTTTGACTGTCATTCTATGCTTTGTTCGATGACGATGCGTAAACTTGCAATTTGATCAGCACATGATTTGCCTTTCCTGAATCCAGCTTGTTCTGGGCTAACATAGTTCTGTATCCAGTGCATCCTTTATTCTCTCCAGGATGATGTGAGTTAGTATTTTACTTGGTGTGGACAAGAGCATGATTCCACGCCAGTTCTTGCACAGGCCTAAGTCACCCTTCTTTGTCATCTTGACAAGGTAGCCTTTCTTCGGATCGATAGGGACTTTTCTTTCTTTCAAAACCTTTTGCAGTAGTGGCCTGAGAACATTTGCCACAGTCTCTGGGTCTGTTTTCAGTGTTTCGGGGTGAATTCCGTTTGGTCCTGCTGCTTTCCCAGCCTTCAGTAGCTTGATTGCATTCAGGATTTCTTCTTTCTTTGAAGGATCGGTGTCCACTAGGAGTTCTGTGCGTGCTGTTGGTGGTGGTATATTTCTGGGCGAGTTGCAGATGATGGTCGGTTCACGAGTCCTTTAAAGTGATCAGCTCATTGTTTTATTTGTTTCTCCACCTTGGCAATCGGGTTCCCTTGAGCATCTTTTATTGGTTTCATCATCTGGGTTGACCTCTTCCCGGATAGAGACTTGGTTATCTGATGTAGTATCCTGAGGTCTCTTTGGTCTGCGGCCTGCCTGCCTGTTCTGCTTCAGTTGCCGACCAGTGTGTCGTAGAATTATCTTTTGTCTTTCCTAGCACTCTTCTTCACTTATCTATTCAGCGCCGTGTACCTTGAACTCAGCTTCTCATTCTGTCGTCCATCTCCGCATTGAGTCATCTTCTCTTTCACCACCCTCCTCTCCTCGATTAGCTTCCAGAGCCATTCTTTATCTTCTCTCTTCTTTCTTCCTAGAAAAGTTGTACACGTTTCCTTGAACATCACCGTCAGAGGGTTAGTTCCGATGTTCTTCCACATAGGTGTCCTCAGTAATGCCAATTAGTGTATCCGACTTTGCTCTGATATCTGTAGTGAAAGCCTCCCCTGTGGTTTTGTCCTTCAGTTTCTGAATGTTGAACTTGAATTGTGGCCTGTCTCCAGTTGTTGTCAGAGATTTTAGGTTCACCTTGAAGGTTTCTTGAACTAGATGATGATCTGAGCCCACATCTGCTCCCCTTCTCGACTTTGTGTCCAGCAGGCTGTCTCCACTTCCTTGAGCAGCATTGCGATGAAACCAAATCTATCTGGTTTGTGGTATGTCCGTCAGGCGAAATCCATGTTGCTTTGTGTATATACTTGTTATTGTATGCACTGACTCTGATCACCAAATCATTGACAGCGCAGAGGTCTGCGAAGAGTTCTCCATTCCCATTCATTTCTCCGAGAGCCTCTCGACCCATGATGAGTTCCCTTTCTGTATAATCTGCTCCTAGCTCGGCTGGCATTCATATCATCCATGGGGATTTTGATGTCACCATTTGGGATGTTGTCCATTACTGTTTGTAGTTGTCTGTAAAAGTCTTGCCTCTTCTCTTGTTCAGAGTTGTTTGTAGTTGCGTAGCATTGGATAATTGTGACCTTCCTTCCTTTTGAGTTGAATCTTGCTGTCAAGATCCTGGATGAAATTGGTTCCCACTGAATTAGGGCTCTGGCTACCACTGGTGACATCATAATGGCCACCTCCTCAGTGTGTTCGTGGTTGTCGTCTGTGTGACTGGCGTAGATTGCTAACTCTTCAGTTGACAATTTTGTTAGTCCACATCCATCCCGTCTGCTCTCGCAGATACGCATCACTTCTAAGGCATATCTTCGCCTTTCTTTGTCTACCTGGGCAGTTTTCCCAGCCTTGTACATTGTACTGACATTCCACGTCCTCATTCTTATTCTTGATTTCATCGAGAGAAGACACATCGACTTGCTGACTGGCTTCCCGAAGGCTTTTACCAGCCCGCTGTGTCATTTCGCCTTTCTGATTCCAGCGAAGAATGAGGATGTTATTTGAATTTTTTGTATTCTTGATATATTTTCTGTGCGTTGAAGTTTCTCTCGCAGTTTGATAGGTTTAGTGGTGTGAGGTTGCTAGCCCCACTCCCAAATCTCACTCTTGACGTGGGATTCGAACCGGATACAAAACTAGCGATCTAGTTAACTAGGCAAGTTTCACTGTAGAGTTAACGCATGCAAATACGATTCACATATTTATGGCTTAACTTTCTAAGGAAATTTCACAAGCATTGCAGAATAACCTTCAGAATGGAAACAACCGGTCAGAATGCGTTGTTTCTATGCTAACAGATCATGCCTCTACCTTTAAACATATACCATTTGGTCAGCCTATTGCTGAGATGCTACCACGTGGGCTCTGCACAGATTTGTGGGGCATCTTATAAATTAACATGCTTTCCTTTGTCGTATCTTTGAATATCACTTAACAATGTCTCATCTCATTCATTTTCTAATAACGTCTTCACTTGCTCATTATATTCCACTAGATCTAACATTTTATAGCTCTTTATGGATTTGATTCGACTTATTTTATTCCTATTCTCTATAGGGTACGGTTGTGCACCAAATACACAATAAGGTATGAAATAAAAACAACCGGCTTGTGGATAATTGTATTAAAACCAAAAGTGGACATCGTGATAGTAAGACCTATATGGGTGGCATTATACATTGCAAATGAACTTTGTCAGCCTAGGGATTATAGTCTCCCATTGTATTTCATTTATGAATGCATCTAATAATGATGCATTGCATTTACCTATTTCATCACACTTTAATGATTCACCTTAGCACCTTTACTTTCCTAAAACAGCTTACTATCCCTTGTAAACGTTGTACTTACCTCAATATTGGTCGGCTATCGTATGCCTACAACTACGGGTTGAAAACGAAATGAAGTCGATTTTCCTGCGTAACCTGGAGGACTACTGTTCAATTCAATAATCATACGACCTGGATCAGACAATGAGTGTATTTATATATATATCAAATATTTAGCTGTTCAAACATTAACTTGTAGACAATCTACTATTTGACATTATATCATACTTGATTGTGCCTGTAAAAATGGCAAGCATTTTCATGTAAATTTATGTTTATATGAAAATATAAATTATTATTACTAATAATGGTGAACATTAAAATCTGTAAATATTTCTTAGTTTTCCCAGTAAACGGTCCGTTGCCTGGCCCTTGTCTTCTATCGTTGCAAGCTGTCATCCTCACTTTTTTGGTACTAGCATTTCTCGTCAGCTTTTGATGTAACTTTTCATTTGACGCAATATCATTGGAAGCTGAGTGTTGCTGACACATTTCATCTTTTTTCGCCTTTGTTCAGTTCACGCAAAGAATTCTTTCTTGAGCTTCTGAACACAGATCCTGCAACATTAAGTGGGTTTGTAAAGATTGCAAGATGGGTTAGTAGTGTACCTCTTATCCAGACAATTGACACTGTTGCTGAAAGACATTTGAATTTGTGCGGAAACTTCGGTTAATATCATGCTGTCGTTAACTAAGCGATATATATATCGAGGGCCGAGTAGAAGTAATTCATGCTACTGTAACTCATTACAAAACTTCAGCGTCACCCTATTTCTCATCGAAATTGCATGAAGCAAGAAATGCCAGAAAATAACTCTTGTTTCAATTTACAATTGCCAAGTTAACACCTGCTTATACGTGGCTTTCTGCTGTAAATTTTCGTTGGCTGGTTCAAATGAAAATTTTACCTTGGTCGTGATAACTTTAAGATTTATCATAGTTTTATGCTAAACCTCTCATTCCGCACAATTATTGCTCGCGCTTGGAGAATTACTTATATTACTTATGTGGAATTTCTCCATTATACCTTCATCAGTATTGGTGTCTTTAAATGTGAATAGATGTAACAGAAATTAGCATAAATATACACATTATTGTATCGTAGTGTTCCACTGACTGTGTTCGTAGGCATCCACTTGATCTCAATGTTGAACAGCCACTAGGATATTCTTTCGGGGAAATATTCTCAGAGTATTTATCTCAGTTAAAACATTTAAATAAACATGAATGTCAGCTCAAAGTGTCATTGTTTTAGATTCTTATGGGAACCTTTTCAATTTTAGCCCATTATAGCATTTCGAGAAGTATGTGAAACAAACGCGTCACTATTGTGTGATGGGTGCTTCGAGATCCATGTCCAACATAGATAGCTGATAAAGCTACAAGGTGACGGGAAGACACTGTTCAAACAGTAGTCTTTTGTGGTTTTATAGGGTCAGTAGCTACAACGTCAAAGTACCTGGTTAGCTCTTGATAGTCCTTGTTTTTATACAACCACAGAGATGAGTGACTGTACTACGCTGTGCATATATATTACTCAACGTAAAATGGTGCTTAAGCCGTATAACATTTCTCTCTATTATCTCGAGAAATATTGTAACTTATCTAGTTACCGTAAGACATTCCATCTGAACACAAGGTATCACCTTATCATGCACGGGAATATGTGATTTGCTTCAGGATAATGACCCTGCTGGGATTCGTACTTGACCATCCACCAGACCAATTGACAGTTTATTGTAAAAGCCGGCAGATATAAAGGGAATGGAAAGAAAATGAGTGGGTAAGGCAAATGAAAGATGGAATAAAAGAAATACGTATAAAGCAAGGAAGGAAAGTGAAAAATTAAAAAAGGGCAATAGAGGGATGATTGCGGAATTATTAAAGTCTCACAGAGTTGTGCTGTTTCCGAGTGGCTATATTGCATATCCCTGCTAATTGTAGCGTCGTAGCCCGTTGACTTAATGACAAGTTATGTTTTTCAAATGAAATTTTGCGTTACAAGCTCTTCTGTTGCATAAAACGAGTAAGTGGTATCCTGGCAATACCAATGACTACAACAAGTCTTGGGATTATGCACTACAACTTTTACTTTACTGAATACTCCAGCAGATTTGAAATAAACACTTGACAAATATCAAATTTATACAGGAATTCAGTAAGATTTACTAAACTAAGAGCACTTTTGGTTTACATAGGAGTTCTCCATGCCGAATTTATTCCTTCAAGGGCCTACACAGATTACAACTTCAATTAAATAAAATTGACATGGAAGAAATTCCATTCTTCATTACTAAACTCAATGATAATAATAATGTTTTTTATTCTAGAAACAGGAGCATTCGTAATGTTTCACTTTATGTAAATGCAGTTACATACAGTTGCACTAAGAACTCAGTGCAACTCGGTGCACAATAGTATATACACAAATAAGCTGAAAAATAACATCCTCCTTACCTTCTGAACAACTTGTCCTTATTCCAGGATAATAACTTTCGTTCACGTATGAGCCAGAGTTACGTCTATGAAATCGCAATATTACATCAGTTAAATCTTCTTCCAAAACCAAGGCCACTTGAAATAATAATAATGATTTACTTTATTCCAAAAACAGTACTTGTGATACAGAATGGAATTTTCAGCATTAATCACAATATTGCATCTAATTTCCTCAAATTATAAATAAAAGTAATCACATAGAAAATTTTTCTACATTCACAATAGGGTTAACATAAAAAAATAAAAAAATAAAAAACATGCAGCACATAAAATGGAAATAATAATAATGATAGCAGCTAAGGTAATGATAATAATAATAATACAAGTGAAAATTGCCGTCGGCTTGTTTCACACAGTATTGTCGATGCGGTATACAAATCCTTGCATGATTAAAAACATTGAATACGATGTTCTCTTTACATGATATGGTGAGGGGAAAAAGAAAAATTACAGCAGTCATAGAGATAAGTTGGTGTTTGCAGTTATGAAAGTGAGAACAAGAAGCAACAGGACCATAAATATAATAGAAATAATAAAAGTAAAACTTGAAGGTATATAAGGATGGATGGAGGAGATTGTTTATTTACTAGATGAAAAAAGGTTAGTCAATTCTTGCCTGACGCTATTTTCATCACATAAAATACGTGCCAAGTATGGTATCATAGAATTTTGATACTTAGACGTGCGAGCATACAGTTTTCTGAAGTTACTTCTTGTTCTACCTGAGGATATGCAAGGTGAAAGCTGAGGGTGAAGTGGATGCTCCAAGTCAGACAAAATCCCTTTGGCAAATTTACTGCACGAAGTCAAATGCCTATCGACAACGACGTTAACTATGTAGTCCACTGGGACACCACTCATCCTACTGACAGTCTTCAGCATTCTACGAATTGTGACAAAGTCCTTTTTAAGCAAACCAGGAAAGAATAAGGGTGAACAATAAAGAAGAATAGGTAGGATGCAAGAGTTTATGAACTGTAAGAGGAGGGGTTGAGTTATACCCGAGTGCCTTAACTTCTTAATGTAAAATGTCAGGCGGAATATTTTACTGGAGATCGCTGAGACATGGGAAGACCAGGAGAGATCAGAAGAGAGAATAAGTCCAAGATACTTAATTTCTGATTTAATTCCTATATCATTGTCATCAATCTTACAACTGTCATAAGAATCGACGGCTTCTTTTAACTGCCGTTTACACCTTAAGCTGAAATTAACAGTTTGACATTTAGAAGGATTCAGTTTAAGACCGTTAGACTCAGACCATTTACTGACTTCCGACAGAAAGCTATTTATTTTGGTACAATCTAGCTGGGAGTTAACAGCCATTGAAACAGTTAAATCATCAGCGTATTTCACAAAATTTATTTCATCAGACTGAGGCAAGTCATGTAAGAAGAAAGAAAAAAGAAAAGGAGAAAGGACAGCGCCTTGAGGGACACCAGCTTCAGTAGGCAATGAAGTGGAAGACTTCCCTTTATACACGGTGTACTGCTTTCTTTCTGAGAAATAAGAGTGTAACCAGTTAACAGCCCAACATTCTGTTTGACTTACAGCAAGTTTATTTAACAAGATGTCCCTAGGGACCGAGTCAAAAGCAGATGTATAGTCTAGGAAGGCACAACGGACAAATTTAGCCCCTTTGTCTAGACCGGAAGCAATGTTATGATATAAGACGGCAGCTGCATCTAAAGTGCTTCTACTGTGCTTATTAGCAAACTGTTTTGGGTCATTAAAGGATTTAAGAGAGGGTACAAGACTAGGTAAAAGTAGTTTCTCCATAGTTTTCAAAAAAGGAGAGGTAATAGCAATGGGTCTAAATTTGACACATGCTCCAGTAGACGATTTAGGTATGGGTACAACTTTAATGTCTTTCCAAACAGCAGGCACAATATTACTGGAAAAAGATTTGTTAAACAGATCAGTGAGAGGGTAACATAGAATATCAGAACATTTTTTGAAAATAATACTAGGTACATGATCTGGACCTAAGCTCTGGGAAGGGTTCAGAGACTTGAGGCACTTTTGAACATAATTTGTGTTAAAACCTGGAAAGGGGCTATTATTAACACTAGTGATACTGGGAAGCATGGAATTTGAGGGGGAATAAATAAAAGATTTATTAAGAGTACATACATCAGAAGAATACGGAATATTGTTAATCTGCTTACCACCAGTGATTTCCTTAAATAGTTTCCACATATTTGAAGCATTTTTGCAGGATATGAATTTGTGATTATATATAACATTCAATCTCTGCATTTCAGACTTGATAAGGAAGTTAGTTCTTTTTACGCCACTTTTATCTTTCATTTTATATAGCTTTTCCTTCTCTCTACGAAGCTTTTTAAGTTGAGGGGAGGAGAAACGGTCGAATTTGACGAATAATGTTTCTTTTGGGCAGCAGACTTCAAAACAGAATTTCAGATAAGACGTAATATTAGAGATTGTGTCATCAAGTGAAACATCATTAAACAGATCCCATCTTGTGTCACTGAGCATGTTTCTAAGATGTTGTACATTCTCATTTGAGTAACATCTGTGAACAACTTTCTTGGACAAGTTAGAGAAGGCTTTTTTGTGTAACTTTCCGTAAACTTTAGGTAGAACTCGTACAATACAGTGGTCAGAGTTTGAGAGTGGAGCTCTTTTACGAGCTTTGTATATTCCAGAATCATTTATGAATACTAAGTCAAGCGAAGTATCTTGTCGAGTTGGGAATTTAACCACATTTTCATGACCCAGCAATGTAATAAAACTGTAGTCACTGGCGTTGAAGTCACCAGTTACTACAGACAAGGAGTTACCAAACGAAGAAGCAGCAAAAATAGTGAATTCGTCGGCAAAGATCGATAGTTCTGAGGGACTGCAAGAAGGTGTGACATAGATATTTGTGACAAAAATGCAGTTATACTTAGATAAGTGTTTAGGTCGGCATTTAACAGTTATACAATCAATATTGTCATTTGGGAATTTGAAGCAGACGTTGTTGGCAGTAGACCACTGAGAATTAATAAAAGTGGCCACACCTCCACCTCTCTTCTTCTTTGAGCTGCATCGGTTTTGTCTGTACATTGTAAAATCAGGTAAAGAGACCAAATTATCGTTATATGAATCGTGCAGCCAAGTTTCTTGAAGAGTAATTACAGCAGTGTTACAATATACATTTGAGTATAATAGAGAATGCAAATAATTAATCTTGTTTGGTAGAGATCTGCAATTTGTGCTCATAATCACAGGAACAGTCATCAAATGCATCGGAGTACGCTTTAAAGCTCGTTGCCATCCACCATGAGGCTTTTTCTTAAGTTTGTTAGAAACGAGTAAATTAGCCGGTTGGAAACTTTTTAAGTAACCGCGAGAGTAAACAATGCGATTAGTACACATAATTGAATGATTAAAATAAAATAAATACGAGGAAATAGATGCAATATATAGGATGGAAATTTTGGTAGCCCAAGGTTTAAGCAGGCCGCCATTAGCAACATAGCAACAAGCGTCATTGTGATGATATGCAATAAAGTCGCTCACATATTAAGTGGTAATGCTTCTTGTCTTAAAATGAAAATCAGACTGTAATGGGTGCACGAAAACTGAAATTAATGCTGAAATTGTGCCATGAATACCATCAACTACCAAACCGACTGAATTCCCCGACGATGTCGTGTTATTGGCTGAAAACTTCCCCGATATGCAACAGGCGCTCGATTAGATAAACCACCTCGCGTCTACTATCGGTTTGGAAATTAACACTTCCAAAACCAAAGTGTTTTCGAACACACCCACCAGCAATGATGAAATCTTATACCTGAATGGAGCACCTATTGAAATTTTAATTTTTTAATTTTTATTTTGGTTACATCTTGATGCCACACCGTATTTTTAGTACAAGTATGGCATTTTCAGCATGGATATCGGCGGCCCAAATTTTGCAGGCCAACCATAGTTATCGGGTGTGCGCCGGCAGGGGCTCGAACCTCGGACCATGTGCATGGTCGGCGAGAGTCCTAACCACTGTGCCACCGACCATTGTGCCATCCTTCAGATATCTGGGATCCATAATGCTTCCCAACAGTCAAGCGAAAAACGAAGTGAATGCGTGAATCTCCAACGCCCGGAATGCGTTTCTACAGCTGAGGAGCGTTCTATGAAGCAAGAGGGAAATCGGTCTCAGGAATAAAATTCGGGTCTACCAAGCCTCCATACGATCTGTTCTCCTGTATGGCTGTGAAACCTGGCCTCTTCGCGCGGAAGCTGTATGCAGACTCGAGGTAGTAGACCACTGGTGCCTTAGGTACATTCTGCATGTTCGTTGGCAGGACAAACTCTCTAACGAAGAAGTGCGTCATCGTTGCTACAACATCACCCAAATTCCAGTACTGGTCCAACAACGTCGCCTTCGGTGGTTTGGCCATGTTCTGCACCTACCAGATGACGATCTGGTCAAATCAGTTCTAAATCCCTCGCCATTGTCATCTTGGCGATGTCGCAGGGGTGAACAGCTGAAAACACGGCTTGGTACAGTCAAGGCTTATATGGAGTGCCTGGGGCTACAAACCATCTACAGTATTGGCAGCCTGCTTAAACCTTGGGCTACCAAAATTTCCATCCTATATATTGCATCTATTTCCTCGTATTTATTTTATTTTAATCATTCAATTATGTGTACTAATCGCATTGTTTACTCTCGCGGTTACTTAAAGAGTTTCCAACCGGCTAATTTACTCGTTTCTAACAAACTTAAGAAAAAGCCTCATGGTGGATGGCAACGAGCTTTAAAGCGTACTCCGGTGCATTTGATGACTGTTCCTGTGATTATGAGCACAAATTGCAGATCTCTACCAAACAAGATTAATTATTTGCATTCTCTATTATACTCAAATGTATATAATAATAATAATAGTATATTCTCATTTTTTACATGAGGGACACCAGTTTACAGGCATCATCACTTCGATAAATTACACATACGATTAGTAAATATAGTTAGTAATGATAATATAATAGGGTACATATTTGTTCATACAAATATAGGAAAAACAAGTTCTATAGGAATGGATAAGAATTATTTAAGTTACATATTTAAATTACATGATTTACGGTTAAATAACATGGTTGCTGTCATTTTATCTTTAGTTTGTGGGGAAAATCGGATAACTGGTGATTCAATGGAACACACCAACAAATATAGAGATATTGACTTCGCATTAACAAAAAAAAACCCAAGTATGCGTTTGATGGATTACATACACTTGGGAAAATAAATAAAGCTTGAAGTCAATTCCCTCATAAAACAATAAAATGCGTCTTACAATAATATATTCCCACTTTATGCACATGAGGGACTCCAGTTGACAGGCATCAACAATATGGTAATAATGCACACATGGAGTAAACATGTTTAAAATTTTCCACTAACACAAAATATATATACAAGGTAAGATAATGAAATATTGACCGTAAGTACACTCTGCATAAGTTAAAACAGTTTATATGGCATAATCCTAGGCACAATTATTGTTTGAATTTGTTGAACATGAGCGAAACAACTGAGTGTTGCGTTACATTCGGTCGATATGGTGGGCTAGTCACAAAAGTATAAAAATGGCTTATAAAACGTTACTCAGTTTACCGTAAACGATGTTTTAAGCAATATAAACTGCAAACGGCTCACCACAGCAGTTAGTATCCAGTTAAACATGCAGAGAAGTAATCATAATTCAGCAACTTGTGAATTTTTATTCTTTTCTGTCTGGAACCTGAGTAACTGCGAACCAATCCATACAAAAATGTCGAAAGAGGCATGCAGGAGCAGAATTTTGCCATCGAATGAGTCATTGGTATCTGGGATGCAGCTATCAGCATATTTTCGTCATTTCATAGATATCCAGATTTATTGACGCTGTATAGGTTGTGATTTGGATTTGTCATCATGATCGACATATGGACGAATATTCAAAATCGGAATACAACTTGTTTGCCTTTCGGATTTACTTAATTACATCGCGTGTTGGGTTTGATTACTCTGCGATTTTGATATATTCCGCGGTGTCGCCGTGATTATGGGAAGTGTGCATATGCTTTAAATGCATTACTTTGTTGGCTGCAATCCCCACTGAGTGTATACAACGGGAACTGTGAATTTATGTATTTGCTCATAACTGTGGATAAAATATCGCCGCATTCCTTTTGGAAAGGAGACCAGTTGGTGGATTATAAATAATGTCCAAGTAACTTATATCCTTCCATGTGATGTTGTGGTAAGTCTCGACCTTGTTTTCTCATACTTCATTCATATGTTGATTATGGTTCAGGCTTTGTATCAGGTAGACATAATTCGATCGACTCTTATTTGTATGAGTGTTATTTTCATGACTGCTGCTTGTTTGTCTGAAATTATAGATAAAGGCAAAAGAAACAACAGGTGTAGTCTCTAAGTTCATACATTAAATTGGCCTATAATTTCTGAAGCTCTTACATGGGAATTAGCATTGGTATCACTTACAAACCCACTTAGTGTGTCATTAAGAGCTTTTTCAAAGGACACTAGTGAGCTTGCTAGTCGCATTTCCTCAGGTAGTTTGTTCCATATTTGGGCATACCTAATCATGAAAAATTTTTGCCTGGTGGCTGTTTTACATTGTTCTATAGCCACCGTACCTTGAGTGTGTCTAAGGTTATATCCAGTGTCTTCTGAAAACCGAGTACAATTAGCAGGGGTATACACTATGTGGTTAAGTAGTTTATAGAAGAGTACCAGATTTAGCCGCAGTCGTCTTAACCATAATGTTTCTAGTCCTAGAATTTCACATCTGGTAGAGTAGTTTGTGCCGTTTTCGGTTCCGATTACTTTCAGCGTGAAGTACCTCTGTACTCCTTCTACTTTTAGTTTGTCTTCTATGCGTATACTACTAAATATGAATGAACAATAGTCTAGGAGTGGGCGCACACAAACCTTGTACAGTAGTATTCTGGATTCACTTCTGTAGAAGTTCCTGAGTAGGAAACCAATAAGCCTGCGTGATTTCGATACTTGTTTCGAGATATGTTCAGAAAATGATAGATTGTGTGAATATGTCAGTCCTAGGTCTAGCACAGATTTGAGTCTAGGGATTTTGTGGCCCTGAATTGCTAGGTCGAGTTCTAGGTTGGGACAGCCTATGCAGAGCCAGCCACACTTTTCGACATTAAACTCAAGTCTCCAGGTGTCACACCATATATCCATTTTTGTTAGTTCTTCATGTATGGAGTTCATAGTTGTACCGATATCTGTGTTTGTGCAGGTATATGTCACCTTTAAGTCATCTGCATACAGTATTGGCTTGCCTATACTAAAGCACTCACATATACTGTTTATGTATATAATGAAAAGAAGGGGTCCCAATACACTCCCCTGGATGACACCACTGCTAATCGGCCTAGGCCTGGAGGTCATCGAGCCAATTTTTGTTGTCTGATTTCTGTCACTGAGAAATGATTTTATCCAGTTGTGGAGGGGGTTGCGTATCCCTAGTGAGCATAGCCTGCTGACTAACAGACTATGTGGGACTCTGTCGAAGGCTTTCCTGATATCGAAATAGAGGATAATTACTAGTTCTCTCCTATCTCTTCTATAGGTGACTTCGTTGAAAAAGTCTATATGGCAAGTGACGCAAGATCTTTTCTTAAGGAACCCGTGTTGTGACTGGTTGATGAGTTTGTGTTTTAGAAAGTAGTCTGACATTTGGTCTTTGATTACTTTCTCCATGATCCTTGATATAACAGGTGTTATATTGATAGGCCTATAATTACATGCACTAGTTTTGGTCCCTCCTTTATGCTTAGGTAGTATATACGTGTTTTTCCAAGTTTCAGGGTAGGTCCCAGTCACTAGTGAGAGGGTGAATATTCTAAGTAATAGTACTATCATATCCGAGCCACCGTTTTTATAAATGATAGATGGTATATCATCTATCCCACAACTACCGTTAGCTTTTAGTGTCTTTACCGCTGATGCTATATTTTGCATATTAAAGTTGATTTCACCTAACTCGTAGTTATTTTTGCAGGTTATATCGAGGATTGGAGACGGATGCGCTTTGGTGTTATTGGAGAACCATTGGTTTAGGAGTTCACAAATAATCTGGGGATCATCATAAATTATACCTTCATGCTCCAAGTGGCCAACATTATTTTCTTTACCCTTGTTTAGTCGTCTTTGCAGGATCTTGCAGAGTTCCTGAGTTTTAGAGGTGCCCCCTAGGGCTTTATTTTCCTCGAGTTGTGCCTTCATTTTATGTCTCTGCTCAAGATTTTTAAATGTTTCATGTATCTGGTGTAATGCACTAAATTCTTTATATAAATAAAATTTCCTTTTCAATTCCCTTAGTTTTAATCGCGTTTTGCGGTCTATGAAAAGAGTTGGTGTCCTTAAGGCAGACTTTAGGGGTGCGATTGTATCTCTTACCGAACTGACCGTCTTGTAGAAGGTATCAAGTGTTACTTCTAAGTTATCATTGGTAAAGTATTCATCCCAGTCAGAGCTTCTCAAGAGCGTTGGTAGGAATTCCCAGTCGGCATTTCTATAGTCCCTATATTGATAGTGAACCGGGGAATTTTTAGGTGTGTGTTTAGTTATTAGTTGAAGAGGTAGGGTGCAGTACAGTATGTTGTGATCACTGTTGTCGAGTTTATCCCCCACCTCTATCGAGATCGGCTCTATTTTGTGGCAGAGGACTAAGTCGAGAATATTGTTATGTCGTGTTGGGAGGCGTACACACTGCTTCCATCCTCCTACATCTATAGCTTCTAGGAGCTCGTCATAGATTCTAGGTCCAGTGCAGGTATCCCAGTTCACTCCGGGGAGGTTAAAATCGCCACAAATTATTTTGTAGTCGAATTCCAGGGTAGGTACATGCTCTAGTATTTCTGCGATAACCGTATCAGTCGTTTTAGGGCTGCTGGGGGCTCTGTATATACATCCCACTAGAATTTTATTTTCATTCGTGTGGATGCTTATCCACTTAGATTCTGGGAGTTTGTCGGTAGTTAGGTTTGTGAAAGTATTGGGGTCAGTAGATTTAGAAGCATATATTAGACACCCGCCTCCTCTTTTGTTCACTCTATCATTCCTGTGGATGTCATAGTTATCAATTATCAGCTTTGTGTCAGGTATATCATTAGTTAGCCAAGTTTCAGTTACCAGAATCAGTGTTGGCCGTCTCATGTATACCAAGCTGCGAAGGGAAGTTATTTTGTTAAGGAGAGATCGAGCATTTAAGAGCATAATTTTTAGAAAACCAGTTTTGTTGGGAGGGTAATTAGTGGGTTTTCTTGTTACTATCCCTAACTCCTGGTAGCCTATGTTATGTTCCGAGGGATTCTCAGATGAGACATTGTCAGTGTGTCTACTATTCCCTGAACAAATTGTGCTGCAAGAGGGGCACTGCTGTAATTACTCTTCAAGAAACTTGGCTGCACGATTCATATAACGATAATTTGGTCTCTTTACCTGATTTTACAATGTACAGACAAAACCGATGCAGCTCAAAGAAGAAGAGAGGTGGAGGTGTGGCCACTTTTATTAATTCTCAGTGGTCTACTGCCAACAACGTCTGCTTCAAATTCCCAAATGACAATATTGATTGTATAACTGTTAAATGCCGACCTAAACACTTATCTAAGTATAACTGCATTTTTGTCGCAAATATCTATGCCACACCTTCTTGCAGTCCCTCAGAACTATCGATCTTTGCCGACGAATTCACTATTTTTGCTGCTTCTTCGTTTGGTAACTCCTTGTCTGTAGTAACTGGTGACTTCAACGCCAGTGACTACAGTTTTATTACATTGCTGGGTCATGAAAATGTGGTTAAATTCCCAACTCGACAAGATACTTCGCTTGACTTAGTATTCATAAATGATTCTGGAATATACAAAGCTCGTAAAAGAGCTCCACTCTCAAACTCTGACCACTGTATTGTACGAGTTCTACCTAAAGTTTACGGAAAGTTACACAAAAAAGCCTTCTCTAACTTGTCCAAGAAAGTTGTTCACAGATGTTACTCAAATGAGAATGTACAACATCTTAGAAACATGCTCAGTGACACAAGATGGGATCTGTTTAATGATGTTTCACTTGATGACACAATCTCTAATATTACGTCTTATCTGAAATTCCGTTTTGAAGTCTGCTGCCCAAAAGAAACATTATTCGTCAAATTCGACCGTTTCTCCTCCCCTCAACTTAAAAAGCTTCGTAGAGAGAAGGAAAAGCTATATAAAATGAAAGATAAAAGTGGCGTAAAAAGAACTAACTTCCTTATCAAGTCTGAAATGCAGAGATTGAATGTTATATATAGTCACAAATTCATATCCTGCAAAAATGCTTCAAATATGTGGAAACTATTTAAGGAAATCACTGGTGGTAAGCAGATTAACAATATTCCGTATTCTTCTGATGTATGTACTCTTAATAAATCTTTTATTTATTCCCCCTCAAATTCCATGCTTCCCAGTATCACTAGTGTTAATAATAGCCCCTTTCCAGGTTTTAACACAAATTATGTTCAAAAGTGCCTCAAGTCTCTGAACCCTTCCCAGAGCTTAGGTCCAGATCATGTACCTAGTATTATTTTCAAAAAATGTTCTGATACTCTATGTTACCCTCTCACTGATCTGTTTAACAAATCTTTTTCCAGTAATATTGTGCCTGCTGTTTGGAAAGACATTAAAGTTGTACCCATACCTAAATCGTCTACTGGAGCATGTGTCAAATTTAGACCCATTGCTATTACCTCTCCTTTTTTGAAAACTATGGAGAAACTACTTTTACCTAGTCTTGTACCCTCTCTTAAATCCTTTAATGACCCAAAACAGTTTGCTAATAAGCACAGTAGAAGCACTTTAGATGCAGCTGCCGTCTTATATCATAACATTGCTTCCGGTCTAGACAAAGGGGCTAAATTTGTCCGTTGTGCCTTCCTAGACTATACATCTGCTTTTGACTCGGTCCCTAGGGACATCTTGTTAAATAAACTTGCTGTAAGTCAAACAGAATGTTGGGCTGTTGACTGGTTACACTCTTATTTCTCAGAAAGAAAGCAGTACACCGTGTATAAAGGGAAGTCTTCCACTTCATTGCCTACTGAAGCTGGTGTCCCTCAAGGCGCTGTCCTTTCTCCTTTTCTTTTTTCTTTCTTCTTACATGACTTGCCTCAGTCTGATGAAATAAATTTTGTGAAATACGCAGATGATTTAACTGTTTCAATGGCTGTTAACTCCCAGCTAGATTGTACCAAAATAAATAGCTTTCCGTCGGAAGTCAGTAAATGGTCTGAGTCTAACGGTCTTAAACTGAATCCTTCTAAATGTCAAACTGTTAATTTCAGCTTAAGGTGTAAACGGCAGTTAAAAGAAGCCGTCGATTCTTATGACAGTTGTAAGATTGATGACAATGATATAGGAATTAAATCAGAAATTAAGTATCTTGGACTTATTCTCTCTTCTGATCTCTCCTGGTCTTCCCATGTCTCAGCGATCTCCAGTAAAATATTCCGCCTGACATTTTACATTAAGAAGTTAAGGCACTCGGGTATAACTCAACCCCTCCTCTTACAGTTCATAAACTCTTGCATCCTACCTATTCTTCTTTATTGTTCACCCTTATTCTTTCCTGGTTTGCTTAAAAAGGACTTTGTCACAATTCGTAGAATGCTGAAGACTGTCAGTAGGATGAGTGGTGTCCCAGTGGACTACATAGTTAACGTCGTTGTCGATAGGCATTTGACTTCGTGCAGTAAATTTGCCAAAGGGATTTTGTCTGACTTGGAGCATCCACTTCACCCTCAGCTTTCACCTTGCATATCCTCAGGTAGAACAAGAAGTAACTTCAGAAAACTGTATGCTCGCACGTCTAAGTATCAAAATTCTATGATACCATACTTGGCACGTATTTTATGTGATGAAAATAGCGTCAGGCAAGAATTGACTAACCTTTTTTCATCTAGTAAATAAACAATCTCCTCCATCCATCCTTATATACCTTCAAGTTTTACTTTTATTATTTCTATTATATTTATGGTCCTGTTGCTTCTTGTTCTCACTTTCATAACTGCAAACACCAACTTATCTCTATGACTGCTGTAATTTTTCTTTTTCCCCTCACCATATCATGTAAAGAGAACATCGTATTCAATGTTTTTAATCATGCAAGGATTTGTATACCGCATCGACAATACTGTGTGAAACAAGCCGACGGCAATTTTCACTTGTATTATTATTATTATCATTACCTTAGCTGCTATCATTATTATTATTTCCATTTTATGTGCTGCATGTTTTCTATTTTTTTATTTTTTTATGTTAACCCTATTGTGAATGTAGAAAAATTTTCTATGTGATTACTTTTATTTATAATTTGAGGAAATTAGATGCAATATTGTGATTAATGCTGAAAATTCCATTCTGTATCACAAGTACTGTTTTTGGAATAAAGTAAATCATTATTATTATTTCAAGTGGCCTTGGTTTTGGAAGAAGATTTAACTGATGTAATATTGCGATTTCATAGACGTAACTCTGGCTCATACGTGAACGAAAGTTATTATCCTGGAATAAGGACAAGTTGTTCAGAAGGTAAGGAGGATGTTATTTTTCAGCTTATTTGTGTATATACTATTGTGCACCGAGTTGCACTGAGTTCTTAGTGCAACTGTATGTAACTGCATTTACATAAAGTGAAACATTACGAATGCTCCTGTTTCTAGAATAAAAAACATTATTATTATCATTGAGTTTAGTAATGAAGAATGGAATTTCTTCCATGTCAATTTTATTTAATTGAAGTTGTAATCTGTGTAGGCCCTTGAAGGAATAAATTCGGCATGGAGAACTCCTATGTAAACCAAAAGTGCTCTTAGTTTAGTAAATCTTACTGAATTCCTGTATAAATTTGATATTTGTCAAGTGTTTATTTCAAATCTGCTGGAGTATTCAGTAAAGTAAAAGTTGTAGTGCATAATCCCAAGACTTGTTGTAGTCATTGGTATTGCCAGGATACCACTTACTCGTTTTATGCAACAGAAGAGCTTGTAACGCAAAATTTCATTTGAAAAACATAACTTGTCATTAAGTCAACGGGCTACGACGCTACAATTAGCAGGGATATGCAATATAGCCACTCGGAAACAGCACAACTCTGTGAGACTTTAATAATTCCGCAATCATCCCTCTATTGCCCTTTTTTAATTTTTCACTTTCCTTCCTTGCTTTATACGTATTTCTTTTATTCCATCTTTCATTTGCCTTACCCACTCATTTTCTTTCCATTCCCTTTATATCTGCCGGCTTTTACAATAAACTGTCAATTGGTCTGGTGGATGGTCAAGTACGAATCCCAGCAGGGTCATTATCCTGAAGCAAATCACATATTCCCGTGCATGATAAGGTGATACCTTGTGTTCAGATGGAATGTCTTACGGTAACTAGATAAGTTACAATATTTCTCGAGATAATAGAGAGAAATGCTATACGGCTTAAGCACCATTTTACGTTGAGTAATATATATGCACAGCGTAGTACAGTCACTCATCTCTGTGGTTGTATAAAAACAAGGACTATCAAGAGCTAACCAGGTACTTTGACGTTGTAGCTACTGACCCTATAAAACCACAAAAGACTACTGTTTGAACAGTGTCTTCCCGTCACCTTGTAGCTTTATCAGCTATCTATGTTGGACATGGATCTCGAAGCACCCATCACACAATAGTGACGCGTTTGTTTCACATACTTCTCGAAATGCTATAATGGGCTAAAATTGAAAAGGTTCCCATAAGAATCTAAAACAATGACACTTTGAGCTGACATTCATGTTTATTTAAATGTTTTAACTGAGATAAATACTCTGAGAATATTTCCCCGAAAGAATATCCTAGTGGCTGTTCAACACTGAGATCAAGTGGATGCCTACGAACACAGCCAGTGGAACACTACGATACAATAATGTGTATATTTATGCTAATTTCATTTCAATCATTTCAATCCAATCACACATATATCAGTAGGATAGTCTATTAATGACTTTAGAGACTTATCATCATCATCAACTTACAGTTTGCTGGTGATAGTGTACACCTAGACTATGAGAAGTAACCCCTGATGCTGGAAAACATGAAAAGAATACCGGTGTTTGATTATAGGCGTTCTATCTCATGAGTAAAGCAGTATAACATGGCGATTGCTGTTTAGGTTACACATACATTTTCATGTGGGGAGGGTAAGTTAGTCTTCGAGGTAGGGAAGCTGAATAGGTTGAGGTGGCTATAACACGTGATGGCATACCAAGCCATCGCCTTCCTCGAGGGATAATGTTAGCCAGCACATGTTAAGGTTCCAAATGTGTTTGGGTCGGTCAAATGAAAAGCTGGTACTGGTTCATAAAATCGTTGACAGTCAGATAGAAGAACTACTAGATATATGTCTGCAAGTCTTTGTTTGTGGCAAAGGTGAATTCACTCTGTGTAATCTCACGTATCTATTCAACTCATGTTGTCACTATTTATTCTTCCTCAAATTTTCTCTCTTAAAACTTCCGTTTAGTTTTATGTCTCTACCTTTGTGTGGTGCATGGAATGTGGTAAACTAAACAGTTGGACTTCTTTGCGAAGTCATACTGAAAGCCAGGCAGAATGACGCAGACTAGGTATAACTAAATGCGAAACACCGAATAATGATCTCCAGAATGTCAACAAATGTTAAGTGCAGTTCTTAATCTGGTTCTTTGCTAAATGACAAATAGATACCTTTCAGTAATCTCTTCGTCCACCCGGGACTCGTCTCCTACTTTGCAAGTGTTTGTTGTGCTTTATCACTTTTGTGCTAAGCTTTCAGTCATTCAGCATATGCCATATGTACAACGAAAGACTACTAATTTGTACTTCAACTCCCGAGATTCATGGTTCCGTATGCACTTCTTGATTACATAATGTGTATGATTTGCCTAGGAATATTCTGTCATACATATATACATATATATCTTACTGATTCTAGCTGACTTATAGCATCTTCTACTTGAACCCAAATGGTATACAGGATACTAAACATAATTCTGTCAAAAGATTTTTTGATATCCACTGATATAGGAAGGGCATTGTCTCCAGGTGCCAATGCGTCCATTCGGTACCACTCTAAATGAAAACAGAAGCTTTTGAATTAAAAATTCACGAATAACCAACAGAATACAACAAGCGACCTGAAAGTGACTTTGAGTTGGAAACTGTAGTGTAAAAAATATAAATTCCTTACCACAGTTACCGTTTTGGAAAGTCAATATATATTTCCTATCAATGTAGGACACACCAGTTGTACAGACATGGATAAGTATTATTTAAATTACATGAATTTGATTTATAGTGAAATTACATGGTTGCTCTCCTCTCTGACATCAGTTAGTGAGCACATTCTGATAGTTAGTCGCTCAATGGGGCACATTAAGAAATACAGGAATATTGTCTTCGCATTAACAAAAAAACACCCAATTATGTGTCGGATAAATTACAAATATTTGGGAAAAAATAAAGCTTGAAGTCAATTCCTCCATATAACTTTGTTGTGTGCGGCATCGTATCTTGTTTTGTGTTCAAATTGTGTATTAATTTAAAATGAGTGATTAATTTTTATGATTTTGACATCATTTTTTTGCAAGTAATTCCAGATGTGAATTCTACTGAATGCAGATTAATATTGGTCAATTTCAAGCAGATTTGTTCTACTGCACTCAAGTCACCCATAGCCCGCCATTTGTCACAGCATGGTTGATAAACACGTAGAAAGCTACATAAAAACCATTTTAGATCGTTGGCAGTGCTTGTATAAGATGCTGTACAGCGTCTAGTTATGGTGACAGTGGATTTCATCAAGGATGCTGAGCCATTATTAGCCAAACCTTGAGGGATAATATATGAGTGACTTCAATTGTTTCTCAGCTTCAGTCGGAATGTAGATCAATGCAACTTGTACTACAAAGTAAATACAACAGAAATGTACCAGAGGACAAAGAAAAAGTATGTGGATTCTAAAATATTTGTTTATATTCGTTGTACATTGTAATTTCATGAACAAAAATTTGTTTCTACTATGTCTTTTTATGCATTTATGCTACTAGTTTATTTATAGTCTTTAGAGAAGTAAAGGTATTTAAGCGCGTTTAGGTACTGCAGTAGACTAATAGTTGATTCGTTCTAGGAATAAATAGTTTATTTATATAGTCGGTAGAGGGAAATAGTGTGTACAGAGAGCGTTTGAAACTTAAAACTGTATTGCAGTTCCTGACATCTATGGGCAGATTGTTCCATATTTTAGAATACATGACTGTGAAGAAGTTTTCGCAGAGTGTTGACTTAAAGGCTTTATTGCCACTGTGCAATTTTGGTTACGCAGATCGTAAGAGCCTTCTTGTGCGAATTGTATGTCCTTACTGTCTGGGAATGATATTTTGTGTAGGACCTTATAGAAGAATACTAGGTTTATAACAAGTCGTCTTGTCCAGAGTGGGTCAAGCTTTAGGATCATGCACCGTGAGATGTAGTCTTTCTTACAATCGTAGCCTACTAGTTTCGAGGTAAAATATCGTTGGATACTTTCTATCCTTAGCTTATCACGTGTACGAGTGCTGCTAATAATAAATTGACACGCATGTTTTGTACAGAATTAGCTTGGCTTCATTGTCGTGAAGGTTCCTAAGTATGCATCCTAAGAGCATCCTCAACTTTCGAGTCTGTGATGCCACTTGCTCAGAGAATGTTAGGTTACTCGAGTACCTCAGGCCTAGGTCAACGACACTTTGGAGTCTGGTTAGGATAGCAGATTTAAGCGTTAACTTTATGTCGACTGAGGGTGCACCGAAGCAGATCCAGCCACATTTTTTAAGGTTAAATTGGAGGTTCCATAAAGACAACCAAGCAGTCACTTTATCTAATTCCTTCCGCACAACATTCTGGAAGTACCCTAGGTCATCACACCGGAATGTATAAGCTACTTTGAGGTCATCTGCAAAGATGAATGGTTTCCCATGAGTAAAGCAAGCGCATATGTCGTTAATATATAGGGTAAATAGAAGGGGTCCAATGACACTACCTTGTACTACACCAGAGGTGACTGGGCTAGGTTTCGAAGTTATAGATCCGAGTTTAACTATTTGGGACCTATTGTTAAGGAATGATTTAAGCCATCCTAATAGTAGGTCACGTATTCCTAAGGATTTCAGCTTATGCATTAGTAGTAGATGGCCGACACGGTCAAATGCCTTTGAGATGTCAAAGTAGATGACAAGTACCAGTTGTCGTCTGTCACGACTGTTGGTTACAAAGTTAAAGAAGTCTAAGTGGCATGTTAAACAAGATCTGCGTTTTAGGAATCCATGTTGGTTCGGACTTATAATGTTGCAACTAAGCATATGCTTCATTAGGTTGTCTTTAACTAGTCTCTCCATAATTCTAGATGCTTTAGGTGTGATATTAATTGGCCTGTAGTTACGGACGTCTGTTTTCGAGCCAGATTTGTGTTTCGGCATAATAAATGTTGTTTTCCACACATCAGGGTAAGTTTGGGTTTCTAAGGACATTGTGAATATTTTAAGTAGTAGTAGGGGAATGTCAGGGCCACCATATTTATAAAAATAGGATGATATGCCGTCAGCACCGAAACCTTTTGAGGGTTCTCATAGTTTGTTTAATGTTAGTATAGTTAAATTCAACAGCACTAATTAAGTTTGGTGTGTGTGGAGATGGAGTTTGTGCCACATTAGTAGCAGGGTGTATATTGAGTAACTGGACTGTGGGCTTAAGGTAGTTACCTGCAAAAGCTGAGTTAAATAATTCACACATGTCTGCGGAATTAGTACATAGCCTACCTTTGTCTATGAGGAGGGAAATGCTGTGATTTTTGCGGTTCATTCACTCCTTTAAGATTTCTGTGAGTGTATACATTCTAGCAGGGCTGGCTACTGCGATGCGTTCTTCGTTTCTCATACGGAAATCTCGAGCTTGTGAGATGGAACTAAGGGTGTTAAGTATTAAACCTAGTGCGCCAAAGTCGTGGTGTTTGAAGTAACTTGTTGAGAGTTTCTTCAGTTTCATACAATCCTTTTGTTTTATGAATGACTTCCTATGTGGGGAAAGCTCAAGTGTTTGGAGTGGAATGACAGCATCTAAGCATGTGTTTGAGTTATGGTAGAAGATGCTCAGAGCTCGCGAGAGGTCATCAGTAGTGAAGTACTCTCTCCATTCTGAGGATCTCAGCATTGATTTTACTAGAGTCCAGTCTGCCTTACTGTAGTTCCTGTAAGTTATTTGTTGTGAAGTAATGGTATGGGTTGCATTGCTACTTGACGGAAGTGGCAGTGCACACAGCACTGTTTTGTGGTCACACCCTGGAAACTCAGAACCTATTAGGGTAGAAAGGGGACTTGTATTGTGGCAGAAGATTAAGTCTAGTACGTTATTACCTCTTGTTGGGGTTGTGACAGTCTGTTTCCAGCCAAGTATATCCAGTGTGCCTAGGAACTTATCAAATTTAGTTGGGCCTGTGGGTATTTCCCAGTTGATTTCTGGTAAGTTAAAGTCTCCACATAGGATCTTATGATCGTAGTGTAGGGAGGATAATTGTTCCAAAGTATTAATAAGTTGGGTCTCGTAATTACTAAAGGTGCCAGGTGCTCTGTAGGTGCATCCAATTAATACCATTGCGTTATTTAAGTGTAAGTTAACCCATAAAGTCTCAGGCATGTTAAGTGTACTACTTTCTAGCCGTGATACAGTAAGTGCATTCAGAAAGTACATGAGGCAACCCCCTCCCTTACCACCTTCCCTGTCACACCGAAAGTGTGTGTAGTTATCTAAGCTTATCTCTTCATCCAGTATGTTCGAATTACACCAGGATTCAGTGATGACAATTATAGGGGGTTTGTATATTACTGTGAGTGCTCTGAGCATTGTTAGTTTATTTAGCACAGATCTAGCATTAATGAGGATCAGGTAAAGATGAGATTTGAAATAGCATTTGAAGTATTTAAGTTCGTTAATCAGCCCCGAGTATGGTTCAGCACCCAGTAGCACTGTTTGGCATGACGACCCTATGTTGAGAGGAGTTTCGACATCACGCTCATCTATGTCTATCGGGTTGATGTGTGCTGTTTTCAGTGAAGAATTAAGCGTTGGAGTACTGGATTTTCTATAGGCTAAGGCATTTTTATTTTTAGTTAAGCCAGAAACATGGGTAGGGATCTTTATTTGACCTAAACTTGTGCATGTATCAAGTGTGCTTAGTGGATGCGGGTGAACTAGACTGTTCCTATATTCATGCAAAGGGGGAGCCAGCACTAGCGGTTTAGGAGTGTTAGCATCCCTACCAGCTGTTTTTTCAACGCTGACAGGAACGCAGGGGATAAAAAATGATTGGGACCTTGTGGAGACCATGGTTTATTATTCGACCTATTGTTAGGTACTAGTTGTGCCCTTTTAAGGGTTTCGTGTGTACTGCTTTGTGGGTTAGTTCCCAGCAGACTTGTACCATATATCCGATCAAAATTTTTTTGTGTGCTATACTGTGGATACCCTGAGTTGTTGGTGGTCGAGTTCTGACTATTGCCACTTGTACTCTTGAGGGTGGCATTGTTGTGGCGTTGGTTATCAGTGTGGGCCATGGTGCTATTTCGCACGTTGTGGGTGACAATACTATTGACCGTGGGGAATGTGGGCTTACTTATACTGCCATTGTTGTTGTTGGCATGATTTGGGGACATATTCTTCTTTTTCTTTCCAATGGACTTATGGCTAGGAGAGGACAGGGCCGACCTTCGGGGGATTTTGACTTTTTTCCGGGATTATTTGGTGACATGTCTATATCTACGGTGATAGGCGGTATAGTTTTATTGGCTATTTGATTACAATTTAGTAGCCTTGCGGTTGGTGTCTCTCTCTGAGAGGATAATTCTGTGTGGTTTGAGAGGGCTGGTGCGGTGGATTCTACGGCATCTCTCATAGGGTTGGGTATAATTGCTGCTTGCAATGTCCTATTGTTTATTCCACAATTAGACTCAGTGAGCTGATTGTATACGCGCCTTTCTATGACGGTCTTGTCCACCGCAACCTTTATTAGTTTGTAATTTCTGACTTGCGATAGGGTGTGTTGGGAGTGGATGAATTTTCTGGCCTCTGCCGGTGTTTCGAACTGAAAACGAATAGGACAACACTTTTCATGTTGACTCTTCTTCAGCCTGTGGCACTTAGTCTTGGAGTTGGGCATTTTCGCCTCACTAAGTAGGATGCGCTGTACCCTTTTAAGTGCCTCATTGTCCGGAACGTTGTAGACAATAGCATTTAGTTTAGCATCGAGTCGTTTTGTTACTTCTGTAGTAACAAAGTTAATTAGGTTATCCACCTTAGATATCGATTCATTGTCAAGTTTGTTAAGGTCTACAGTTTTCATGAGAATAGTTAAAGGTGTCAGTTCACAGACCTGCGATCTGATATCACTGATCTGATCTGATAAATTGGATATTTTGGTATTGGTATCAGAAATTCCAGGATCTACTGATTTATTGTTTTTAAGTCCCTTAACTCGGCCTTAAGTTCTCCTATAGACAACTTTAGGAGTTCTATTTCTAAAGATAGTACTGAAGCAGAGCTTGAAGGCTGGAGCTTTTCGATAAGCACAAAAGTTGTAGGGAGGGTTTCTGTATGAGCAGAGGGTACTGAATTTTTGGGAGTAGTGCTAAACCTTGCTGTCAGTATTGTTTTGTCCTCAGTTTCGGCTCGACGCTTACGACATACAAGTGAGTTTTGTGGCTCACTATAACCATTTGTAGGAAGTGTGTTGCTTGATGTAGCGATCAATGACTTAAAATTAGTCATCAGTTTTACAGGGAATTGAGTTCGCTGCTTTTTACTTTGTTTAACCATAACTATTCGATATGAGAGTTAATAGTTATAGGCATGGAAGTAGCAGAGTACTTGTGCAAGGATTACAACAAGATAAATTTTGTGTAACGAATCACGCAAAAATGTAACGCAAACGTTGGACGTACCGCTACCCTTCCTGATTATAGCCACAAACATCTACTGAAACACTCGTGAACGAAAGATATGGACACAATTGATAAAACGAAGCTCTGCAGAAATCATTGAGACGCCACAAACAGGAGTTAACACCAAGGATTTTAGGTGCATCCTATGATTTTTACATGAAACACATTCTCAAGCATCCTCCTGCACGATAACTGCCCTCAGGCTTAGAGACAGCTTTCGACAACTATTCTTAACAAAATCAACACAGTTGAAGCCAAATAAAAACCAGAATCACGTCAAATGCAGCTACCTACATCAAACGAAACAAATCAGCCAAATTGAAATCAAGTAGACCGCTCAAATGTCCTCAAGGTAAAGCTGGAGGCGCCCCTTCAAACAGGGTATATGCCATATCAACGCCCTAATATGTAGCACTGTTGTGAACTTTTTTCGAGGGGCCTTTATTTTGAGGAAAGATTTACTTACCACACTACTCCAATTTCATAGCAATAACTTAGGCTCATACGTGAAAGAAACTAATAATCTTAGTTGGAATAAGGACAAGTCGTTTAGAAGGTAGGAAAGACATCATGTTTCGCTTCATTTGCATAAACACTATTGCGCTTCAAGTTGCACTGCGATTCCAGATGTATCAAAATATCACGAATGCCTTGCTCCTCTCTTCTGCATGGGCAAGTTAACTCAGGAATTGCTGCACAAGACTCTCTATGTTAAGTTCGGCAAAGACAAATGGAAGTTTTTTCCACTTCATTGTTATGAGTTAATTTGTGAACTGTGCAGGCCCTTATAGTGATACATTTGGTATGGAGACCTCAAAGTGAAATTAAAAGTGTGACCCACACCTCAAATACCCTGACGTACCTGATCACGACGATGTTTGAGTTTTTTAATTCCAGCAAATTACTAGAATATGTTGTAGTGGGCGTTTAACTCAGTTTGAATTTTTGGCAGAAAACAGAGAATGTTGCAAGTGTTCGTAGAAGGTAATGCAAATTGTGCCCGTTTGAGAACGTTAATCTTTGCTTGTATACTAATACATATTTCCTATAAACGGGTAAGCTTACATGAAATACATGCCGTTTTTACAAGCACGACCAGTTGTGTTACAAATTACAATTGTGAATTAGAATAGATTATCACTTTTCAAAAGTTCGAATTGTTGAATTATAGTACAAGCAGTCAGAACAGATTCTTAAAAATGTTAAATTGTAAACACTTCACTTGGGTCATCATCAAAGTTGAGCGACAACCCAAACTTCGTTCCATTTCCTGATGATAGTTATAGCCAATCGATGAACAGCATATATCTGAGTGAGTGCTATGCCCCCACATGCTTGAACGCTATTTCAGGAAGAGAAGAAAATCCTGCGCAGCTGCGAAATGGTATAAAATGCAGTTACGAATAACACATCATTGGAAGTACATTTACAAGATGAATACAAAAAGGAGCTGTAGAGTACTTGATATGAGAGTACACATTTGCAATGTATGATGCTAACCATATTGGTCTTACCATGGAAAAGTATGACAGTTTCGATGAAAATATAGTTTTTCTCAACCATGGGTGTTGTTATTATGTTTTTTCTTCACCAAAGCAACGATACTTTGTTCAAGAGGACGGTGTGAATGAAAGAGTAAATTTCAGCTTTATTAAAGGCCTGAGGAGTCGAGATAAAATAAAGTATACCCGCAACTAGATAAAAGGATTGTCGTGAAGTATACAGGTGACATTTCAGACAGAAGTGGCTTGAAAGATTAGAACCTGTTGGATATGGTGACCTGGAAGATATCTGGCGAACTTGTGTATGGCCCGAGGGGTAGCATCTTGACAAGAAACTGAGCAGGCTTGTAGATGTTAGGTGCAAAAGCACTTTTTTATAATTTAGATCTGCGCAGTCATTATTGTTTATTAAAATCTTAACCTGGGGTTCTAGTGGGAAGCCGTGACCAATAGGGTACAGCAGGTCGAAGATGAGGACAGTTACTCATCGAAGAAGACATTGCGAAATGGTCGCGCTATGTCGTAAATTGGCAGAAGTTAGAATTCAAGGACCATTGGATCGGGTCCCAGTGCCTCAATGGTCTACGAGCTCGCCTCGTAACCAGAAGGTCCTGGGTTCGAATCCCGGTGGGCGCGTACTGCTGAAGAGTCCCAAACTAGGACGAAACAGCTGTCCAGTACTCCCAGCTGGTTTTCCAGTGGTTCTCTAACTGATGTCAGCTCATGATGAAACCCTCCATGCAATCAAACCAAATCCCTACAAAACCAATACTTGCATATTAAAATCTTCTTGAAGTTAATTTTTCTCAGACTGAGGATCAAAACTCATGTTGCCGTATTAGAGATAGGAGCGATTCACATTTGTGATCACTACCATATCTGCTGATCAATATGCGCCACCCCCCCTTTCACCTATGGTATTAAGCTCTGAGACCTTTTACAATGACTGCAGTTGTAATATTGCATTGCTTTGACTCCGTTTCGATCATACAGTATGCTGCGCATTGACAATTTTCATGACAAGTGCTTCCCATCAGGTCATCGGATAAATCACTACCTGATGACATTCTTAGCAGTATTATCTTCACACATGTGTAAGTGGGTTACTACAAAAGACTGGGAAGTTAAGTTTCCCTTAATAGTTATGAAGTATAGAAATAGCTAGTGTTACAGCAACTAAGTCATATTCTATTTAGCGGAGTGATATGAGTAGTGGAACAGTTGAAGATAAAGTTATATAAAGTGGTCCTGAGTAAGGCAACTGGTTAGCAGAACTTTTTATACTAAATTTTCATGACCGATTCTTATATGGTGTGCGTTGTACAATGCAAAGTGACTCATCAAATATGATGGAAAAACACTACGTAGTCTCGACATTAAGAATTTTAAAAAATTATATGATAGTAGGTAACTGTTGACTGAAGTTAGTCATTTCAACACAAAAATAGTACAGTATATTTTACTAATAAAATAAGTATACATATAAGACACTAATGGGTATGGTTGCTAATATAATTGTTTCTGGAAATAATTATACCGACCCAACATATTGAAGATAACAGTGAAGTAAAAATCAGCGGGTTGATTAAACGGTTACTCCGCTGTTAGTAGTTTAAACGTCTTAAAAAAGTAAAAGGTATGGGGGTTTTGAATACTCGAACTCTCTACTGAGTAGAGTGTAATGAATAGTGGTACGATTAGGGATAAAGGTAGGTTGAGTGAACTTGAAGAGAATAGTTGGTTGGCTGGGCTTATTATTGCTAAGTTTTCGTGACAACCTTTTATATTCCATGCTTTAGACCTTACAAAGTACCAGTTTGCTTATATTGTGGATAAACTATAACAACCACTCTAGGCTCATACTTTAGAGGCTGAAGGTGTTGACGTTCGCAGATAGTATGAAGTATACTAACGCAATGCATCGGTGGCACAGTGGTTAGGACTCTCGCCAACCATGCACATAGTCCGGGTTTCGATCCCATGCCGACGCACACCTGATATCTATGGTCGGCCTGCGAAATTTGGGCCACCGATATCCATGCTGAAAATTCCATACTTGTACTGGAAAGACGGTGTGGCATCAAGCTGTAATCAAAAAATTAAAAATAAAATATATAGTATTCTTTCCGCGTAGACCAAAGGCAAAACAAAACACCAGAACTAACCGTCCAAATTACGAGTTATATTTCGGAACTAAATCGGAGTGCAGGAAGATTGCCTATCTAGCTAGTGATCGTGCGCGAACGAACGTAACACGATGGCGTACCAATTAGCGTGGATGCTTGATCGGAAACCTTTGGCCAAACGAATCGACTTAAACAGTGAGGGTCAGAATTCAATGTTCAGTGATGAATACTGTGGCCGGTAATTTTGATGAATTACCATGCTACAATAAGTCCAGGATAATTATAGTCTTATGACTTTATAGACCTGTTTGATGAAATATCGGTAGGATTTCTAATAAGTCGAAAAACTGACCTTAGGTCAAGGAATGTGGGAAACATGGGGCTAATTTTTTATTACGTTTTAAATGCGGAACGGTTGCTGGGGCAAATGAATTTCTTCGGATCTGGGGGATTGCACCGGGGTCTGTAGTACTAGAATTAGTTGAACAGCCTATATGGGTAAAGTATGGATAAGTAAACCGAAGCACTTTTGTTGACAGGAACTCATTAAGAAGGCGTTGGAATTCAGTAGGAGATCGGAAACTACGTACAGTAAGTGGGAGTTCGTTCCATAATGCACTGCTTGTATTTTGAAGAAACGTGATAGCAGTTTTGTCCGGTACCGGGTTATGGATAGAGTATATTCATGATTCCTAAGAGTATATATGCATGTATTGTTGGAAGCTATTGGATTACTGCATTTAATGTAGCCATTTCAAAGGTGAAAGAGGAATGTTAGGTTGAGTTTCAGGGGCCCTAACCAAAGTGGTTGAAGTCCGTATAATTTGCACCAATTCACATTCGTAAAGTGGTACATTCAATGTTTGCGTTGCATTTTAGCTTGTTTCGCTGTATATTTTGTTTTTGTTGTGAAACTCAAACAAGTGTTTCTCCAGTTCTATAATTGTAACCAATAACTCTTTCACTAACTAGTTATGGTTAATCATACAAAAAAGCCACGAACTCAGTCACTTGTTAACCTGATGACTGGTAGTACATATATGCTCTCAACAGCGAGCAACGTGATTCCCACAAAATATGGAAGTGAGACGCACGGCTTGCCAATACGCCGTAAGCGTTGAGCTGCTGTAACACTACCATCTACCATGACCGGAAGCGACAGCAAAACTATTCTAACAACTAGTAGTAGCGTTGCTTCTACAAACTCAGCACCTGGTCCTGACATAGACCTCTTCACTTCACCCTATATACATGTCACGAAACTTCAGATACCAGGTCCAGCTTCAACACTTACCCCAGAAATAGAACGACTAAAGCTGTCTGTAGAAGAACTGAAGACTAAGATGCTGGACGTAAGGTGTAGTAAGGCTATGAATGCAGGATGTTCACAAAATTTGGCCAACATATCTTAACTCTCAACACAGATTAGTAATATAAAATCACAGGTCTGCGAACTTGCACATCTGAACATCCTGACCAGGACCATAAACCCTGGCGAACTTGACACAGAGTCAGTAACTAAGGTAGATAGCTTGATAAACTTCATCACAACAGAGGTTATCAAAAGACTTGATACTAAACTAAGTGCGATTGTCTATAATATACCAGATAATGAGGGGGTTGAAAAAGGTTCAAAGCATCTTACTTTGGGCGGTGAAAATGCCTAACCCCCAAACAAAATGTCACAGACTGAAGAGACCACTGCTGTCCTATAGGCCTTCAGTTCGAAACTCTGACAGAGGCTAAGAAACTCACCAATACACAACGTATCCTATTACAGGACACAAGCTACAAACAAATAAATGTTGTGGCAGATAAGAAAGTGATTGAAAGGCGTGCTTACAATCACCTTAATAAACCTAATGGCAAGACACCGCAAGTCACTAAAATAGATAAACACACAGCCAACACGGTAGAACTCATAGCCTCCCCCCTCTAAAATCTTACGAAAATAGCTCCACAGGAAACGAAACCAAACGAAAGACTTTTGAGCTATATTCTTACTCCTAAATTAACCTCTCTTCTCTCTACCGTGGATCTAGATATGTCTCTGGACAGCCATAAGATGGTAATCAATCCCTCTTGTAAGTTGACAACATCCTCTTCTAGCCAAAAACGTGACAACGCAAATGGAATTCGGTAACGAAACATCGCCATTTGTGGCGATAAATCCCCAAAATTTTCAAACTCCTAAGAATAACTCACGCTTTAAGGTAAATAATATTCAAAACTATGCTAGCAACCAAATTAAAAAGACAAACAAGGACATAGGGTCCAAGGTCAATAAAGACACAACCTACTCGCATACTGTGCCAAGTGACACTAGTAGCTGGTGTAGTGACACTATCACGCAAAGTACTATAAGTGACAACACTCAGAGCCCAGCCACCAACCACTCAGGGTCTTCAAAGTATGATACACAAACTAACTTCTGCAGATTATACGGAATAAGTCTTCTGGGAAACAAACCACAGTGCAGCTATGCATATAACGACACCCATGTAAGGTCTCTTGGAATGTCTACACACAATAGGCAGATTAACAAGTCATGGGCACCACAAGGTACCAATGATTTTTTATCCAACACATCCCTGTCAGCGCTAACCAAACAGCTGGTGGGGATGTTAACCCTTCTGAACCCGTACCACTAATGTCGGCCCCCTATCGGGAAGAAAACAGACATGGGCTAGTACACACGGAACTATTAATCACACAAGCATTGGCCAAATAAAAACTCCAACCTACCCAAGCCTAGAACTACGTCATCGTATAGTTTATCTAAAAATCAAACCCATTACTCACTAAAAAAATGGATAGTAACTCGACAGGCATAGGTGAACACGGTACCCAAACTAGTCGCAACACAGGGTTGTTATGCCACGCGGGAACAGTGGATGCCGATCCACACGTGAACCTTATAGACGAGCTTAAATACTTCAAACACTACTTCAACTCTCAACTCTACGTAATACTTATTAATGCTAGATCTATCCTTAACAAACTACCGATGCTCAGGGCACACACGCTGGTATACAAACCCCAGTAATTATTATTACCGAATAATGGTGTCACTTCAGTGTACCAGACGACGAGATAAGCATCGATGGGTACACACACTTTTGATGTTACGGGAACATTAGTAAGGGAAGAGGCTGCCTAATGTACTTCCTGAACACACTTTCTGTATTACAGCTAGAAAATAGGGAACTCACTGACATGTACAACACCCTATGGGTCAACGTACACTTCGAAAATGCTACACTACTAATAGGATGTATCTACAGAGCACCTGGCACCTTTAGTGATTACGAGACACAATTTATAAATGTACTGGAGCAAGTATCCACTCTTCCATAGGAGCATAAGATCATGTGTGGGGACTTCAACCTACCCAAAATCAACTGGGATTTATTAACAGGCCCAACTAAATATGACAAGCTCTTAGGTACACTGGACATTTTCGGCTGAAAACAAACTGTCACTATCCCTACAAGAGGTAACACCGTACTGGACTCGATATTCTGTCACGATATAAGTCCCCTCTCAGTCTAAGTGGGTTATAATTTTTCAGGTAGTGACCACAAAACAGTGATGTGTGCACTGCAACTTCCATTGAGTAGCAATGCAGCTCATACCTTCATTTCAAAAGTAATATGTAGGGACTATAGTAAGCAAACTGGGCCTTCGTAGAATCAATGCTGAGATCCTCTGGATGGGGTGAATACTTCAGTACCGATGGCCTCTCGAGAGCTCTGAGCATCTTCTACCATAACTCAAACACATGCTTAGATGCTGTCATTCCACTCCAAACACTAAAGGTTTCCCTACATAGAAAGTCATCCATAAAACCAAAGGAACGTATGAAACTGAAGAGACTTTCAACAGGCTACTTCAAACACCGCGACTTTGGCACACTAGGTTTACTGCTTAACACTCTTAGCTCCATCTCACAAGCTCGAGATTTCCGTATGAGAAACGAAGAACGCATCGCAGTAGCCAGCCCTGCTAGAATGTATACACTCACAGAAATCTTAAAGGAGTGAATGAACCGCAAAAATCACAGCATTTCCCTCCTCATAGACAAAGGTAGGCTATGTACTAATTCCGCAGACATGTGTGAATTATTTAACTCAGCTTTTGCAGGTAACTACCTTAAGCCCACAGTCCAGTTACTCAATATACACCCTGCTACTAATGTGGCACAAACTCCATCTCCACACACACCAAACTTAATTAGTGCTGTTGAATTTAACTATACTAACATTAAACAAACTATGAGAACCCTCAAAAGGTTTCGGTGCTGACGGCATATCATCCTATTTTTATAAATATGGTGGCCCTGACATTCCCCTACTACTACTTAAAATATTCACAATGTCCTTAGAAACCCAAACTTACCCTGATGTGTGGAAAACAACATTTATTATGCCGAAACACAAATCTGGCTCGAAAACAGACGTCCGTAACTACAGGCCAATTAATATCACACCTAAAGCATCTAGAATTATGGAGAGACTAGTTAAAGACAACCTAATGAAGCATATGCTTAGTTGCAACATTATAAGTCCGAACCAACATGGATTCCTAAAACGCAGATCTTGTTTAACATGCCACTTAGACTTCTTTAACTTTGTAACCAACAGTCGTGACAGACGACAACTGGTACTTGTCATCTACTTTGACATCTCAAAGGCATTTGACCGTGTCGACCATCTACTACTAATGCATAAGCTGAAATCCTTAGGAATACGTGACCTACTATTAGGATGGCTTAAATCATTCCTTAACAATAGGTCCCAAATAGTTAAACTCGGATCTATAACTTCGAAACCTAGCCCAGTCACCTCTGGTGTAGTACAAGGTAGTGTCATTGGACCCCTTCTATTTACCCTATATATTAACGACATATGCGCTTGCTTTACTCATGGGAAACCATTCATCTTTGCAGATGACCTCAAAGTAGCTTATACATTCCGGTGTGATGACCTAGGGTACTTCCAGAATGTTGTGCGGAAGGAATTAGATAAAGTGACTGCTTGGTTGTCTTTATGGAACCTCCAATTTAACCTTAAAAAATGTGGCTGGATCTGCTTCGGTGCACCCTCAGTCGACATAAAGTTAACGCTTAAATCTGCTATCCTAACCAGACTCCAAAGTGTCGTTGACCTAGGCCTGAGGTACTCGAGTAACCTAACATTCTCTGAGCAAGTGGCATCACAGACTCAAAAGTCGAGGATGCTCTTAGGATGCATACTTAGGAACCTTCACGACAATGAAGCCAAGCTAATTCTGTACAAAACATGCGTGTCAATTTATTATTAGCAGCACTCGTACACGTGATAAGCTAAGGATAGAAAGCATCCAACGATATTTTACCTCCAAACTAGTTGGCTACGATTGTAAGAAAGACTACATCTCACGGTGCATGATCCTAAAGCTTGACCCACTCTGGACAAGACGACTTGTTATAAACCTAGTATTCTTCTATAAGGTCCTACACAAAATATCATTCCCAGACAGTAAGGACATACAATTCGCACAAGAAGGCTCTTACGATCTGTGTAACCAAACCTGCACAGTGGCAATAAAGCCTTTAAGTCAACACTCTGCGAAAACTTCTTCACAGTCATGTATTCTAAAATATGGAACAGCCTGCCTTTATATGTCATAACTTGCACCTTGGTCGTAAGTTTCAAACGCTCTCTGTGCAGATTGATTCACTTTTCTGATGGCGAAGTTCAACAATAGCGTCTCAGGAGTGTGAACGCTCCAATGACCTTGAACGCATGCTAGTCGTCGGCTAACGGCATCTGTGATTATCACAGCCAAAATATCAACGTTATTCACCAAATTAGTAGCAAATTTCAACCAGATCACGTTTTTAAGTACTGTTTGGGCAATGTTTTAATAGCTCGTTAGGGTTAGGATTACGGCTAAAGTAAGTATTGGGGTTAGGGTTAGGACCAGGGTTGTAATTACGGTTTGGATAAGAGTTATGATTAGGGTTAGGATTAAGGTTAGGGTTAGTGTTAGGGTCAGGATTAGGCTTATGGTTACGATTAGGGATAAATTTGTAGTTGATGTCATTTATTGTAATTTGTTTTATTATCCACGTTTTCCTGGTAAGTATTCGTCTATCCTCTTGCTAAGAAAGAATAACAGTTCAACAGATGGCTTTTTTGGAAGACTGCAAGCAGGATGAGAGATATAAACGATTCACAAAAACAGTTTATCTGTAGTCATCTCGGTGAGTAAATGTACAGAAACTAGTCCAACTTAGCAACAGATACTCTTCGTTATAACTAGGACGTATTTTTAAGCCATGTCAGATAAAGATAACCTGTTTAATGCGTTTTCAAGCATTTTCTTGTTAATATACATCATTTTTGAGCAAACATTCCTCATTTTTATGTTTGGTCAGCTGAAGGTCACTCATGCGTTCGCACTCCTGGTACGCTATTTTTAAACTTTGCCGTACTGATTACATTAATAAACTATTTATTCCTAAAAGGAATCAGTTATTAGTTTACTACAGTACCTAAAACGCGCTTAAATACCGTAATTACTCTATAAACGATAAATAAACCAGTTGCATAGTTGCACAAAGAAGCTAAGTAGAAATAAATATGCATGTTTGCCAAATTACAGTGTACAACGAATATAAACATATATGTACCACTCCACATACTTTTTCTTTGCTCTCTGGAACATTGCTGCTCACCCCTTCTCTTCTATTTGCCTTGTAGTAAAAGTTGCACAGATTTACATTCAGACTGAAGCTGAGAAACAATGAAGTCACTTACTCACGTATCATCCTTCAATGTTAGGCTGGTAATGACTCGGAATATCCACTGTCATCGTAACAAGATGCTGTACAGCATCCTATACAAGCACTGTCAATGATCTAAAATGGCTTACAAATAGCTTTCTACGTGTTAATCAACTTACTCGTACGGAACAACTGTAACACACAAGGCAAAGCCACAACCAACGAAGGAAGAAGACGAAGAAGGTGAGAGGGAGATGTTTATTTGAACCAAGCCAGGCTTGAATTAACCGGGTACAGAGTTAGTTATCATCATTTATAACTAGCGATCTTCCTCCTGTTCTAGTAAGGCCACGTCAACGTTTCTTTCTGAAAAAGAAGAAAAAGAAACTTATTCAGTGGCATTATGGTGGTTTTTATTCCATTGCACAACCATGCAGTGACAATTGGCGGCTTTGGCCGATATGGATGCAGTGAAACAAATCTACGTGACGATAAACAATATTAATCTGCATTCAGTAGAATTCACATCTGGTGTTACGATGAAAATGCTGACAAAATTATACAAATAAAGCACTCATTTTAAATGAATACCCAATTTGAACATAAAACAAGAACATGATACGATGCCGCACACAACGAAGTTATATGGAGAAATTGACTTCAAGCTTTATTTTTTCCCCAAATATTTGTAATCCATCCAATACATACTTGGGTGTTTTTTTGTTAATGCGAAGACAATATTCCTGTATTTCTTAATGTGCTCCATTGAATGACTAGCTAGCAGACTGTACTCACAAACTAATGTCAGAAAGGACAGCAACCATGTAATTTCACCATAAATCAAATTCATGTAATGTAAATAATACTTATCCATGTCTGTACAACTGGAGTGTCCTACATAGAGAGGAACAAATATATATTATTATTTTTATAAAAAATTCAGTCCCTCATGTTTGTGCAATAGGCGTCATGTAAAGCTTCGCTGAATATTTTCAATGTGTACCCTATCATACCCACACACAAAATCGAAGACGATTTTGCAGTATTCAAGTACTGAACCAACCATGACTTTGTATAAGAGGACTTTAGCCCCAATTGTGTACACTTTTCGGTGTAACAAGACTGTGCGTCTTCGGCACTTAGAAACAACTGATTTGGCGTACTGACTGGATGTTAAGCTTTGTGAGTAGGTAACGCCAAGGTCTTTTATGGAATTGAGGGTGTGGAGAAAAGAGTCACCTAGATGTAACCTGAAATTGGGGTCTGAGTGAAGTGTAGGACACCGCGTTTATCAGAACTGAATAGCAGTTGCCGGTCCTTGCCTCAGTTATGTGACCTTTCCGGATCATATTGAATATGTATGAATCCCTCGTTCAGAGCAGAATAGGGAAAGCCGTATGCAATCCTTTGTCGTCTACAGAGAAGTATGCGGTACCCTGCTTGATTGCAGCATAGATATGGTCAATATTATTTACGGAAAGCAGTGGCACTATTGAATTACCCTGAATCACCCCACTTCATATGCGTCTGGGTGACGAGTAATTATTTGCGAATTTACAACTTGGGAACAGTCTTCCAAGAAAGAATTAAGCCAGCATAACAGGGGGAACCCGCACAACTTTAGCTTAAGAATTAGTCTCTTGTGTGGGACTTTATCAAAGGCTTTTTGAAGTCGAAGAAGGCAGTTGTGACAAACAAACCATGATCATCAAAGTAACCAGGTAGGCAGGCGGAGCACGATCGACTTTTCAAGAAGCCGTGTTGTGCTGGATTAAGCACTTTGCCTAATGACTTTTTCCATAACCCTGGAAACTAATGACGTAGTATGGATGGGTCGGTAGTTTTCGATACTAGAAGTTGGTCCTAGCTTGTGTCAAGGGGTTGTAAACGGCAGCTTCCAGCTCTCTGGGCAACTGCCATTATTTAAGGACAGATTGAAAACCTTTACGAGGATAATGGGAGGATAGATGGAATTCCATCAGAGCCAGCATTATATGAAATCCGGAGAGAAGCTATAGCGGATGAAATCTTTTGTGGGGTGAACGTTGTATCACCCAAGAAGTGACTTGGTGGTGTCGGGACATCAAGACTACCTGCTGTTTCTTCGTTAGTAGAGTAGCTAGCAGAGCGGAGACTGGATGACTCGCATATCTTCTGCTGGTCTTCGTATAGTTTCTCCCCATCTAGTAATAAGTTAGAGCTACTTATTCCGCCGTTACTAATTTCTGATCTCATAAGTTTTACTGACACCTCTGTATTATCAGGTGGCGAGTGGAGGATGAGTTCTAGTTTGATGAACTCATAAAATTGATTAGATTTGTATGAATCATAAGTCTGCCTGAGTGCAATAAGCGATTAAAAGTCACTACATCTGTAGAATTGCCTAGCATGCTTACGCAGTCGGTTTCGAATCTTTACAGGGATGAAGTCGGGCTGTTTAGGCCTCGTTTTCACAAGTCTTGCTGGAGCGATGAAGTCATGTGCAAATCCTAGGTTCTCATGGAGTAAGTTGTTTGTCTCTGTAGCCGAGCTGCATGTAAAGTATGGTCCCCAGTCTAGTGTGCGTAGGTATGGTTTCAGGTCATCCCACTGAGCGTGTCTGTAACTCCTGAGTAATACTTTGTTGGCGCTTATTGCTGAACTCATGCTGGATTGAATGTACAGAATACTACTCTGTGGTCGCTGCCAGGAAACTCTTTACCTACTTGAAGGGTAGTATGGATGATACCATTCGTAAAACCTAGACCTAAAATCTTATACAGCCTGGTAGGATGCTTTGCGTGTTGTTGCCAGTCTTTTGTTTCTATTATGTTCGAAAATTCATTATACTGTTTTGGTGAGCGAAGTGGTAGCCAGAATACACCAGGCATAATAAAGTCCCCACATATAATTTTAGCCATGTGAGGTAGTAAAGTAGCGTAAGCGAATGTGCTAGCAAGCTCCATATCGCCTTCAACAGATTAGCATGGGGGTGATAGATGCAACCTATAACATAGGGACTGGAGTGAGACAGCCTTAGAATAGCCCAGACTGAGTCGTTATCTGTGATGAGTTCTTGGTAGAAGCACTGTGTGGCCTTAATATCAGACCTGATATGCATAGCACATCCTCCTCTGTCGTGTTTTCTGTCACCTACGAAAATGTGGTAGTTATCAATAGGAATATCTTTATCTCAAATCTAAGGAGAGTACCATGTTTCAGTAATCATTATGAGAGACGGGTCGCAAATTAAGGATAATGTCGTGAAGTCAAATATTTCGTTGAGTAAGGAGCGAGCACTCACGAGACAAAATGAGAGTGAGTTAGGGATGACAGTGAAATCACATATATCTTAAACAACGTTACCCTCGAGGTTTATGGCGTATGGAGTAGATTGTTTGATGGGTGCTAACTCAGATGGTGGCAACTTACTCGCAGTGTCGGAGTAGTGCACTACGCCAGTATCAGCACCGAGAGAGAGGCTATCGTTGGTTACTATGGGGGTGTGAAGTCACTGCAATGCATCGCCCTCCCTTCTGGAGATAAATGGCTTGACAGTATGTGTGCTATTTGCGTCAATATTGAGGCTGAGAAAATTTAGAACTCTTCCGGGAAGAAGATTGTACTGTCCTTCTATGGACTTCGTGAAATACTAGGTTTGGAAGCACAAAATGGTTGGTATGTAGATGTTTGTAGGCAGGCTCTTAGTAAATAACTGTTCCATCATAATAATGACCCTAATTATCCACGGATTATGATAGAAGGAATCTGTAATTTTTTATGCTCATTTTTTAACTCATGGTATATAGCAACTGAAGCGATAAAACCCAGTCAAACACACTGAAGGACACTTATCAGTCAGCACATAGGGAAAGCCCTACGAATCACAAAGAAGTTACAGCTCCTACATGGTTACTCACTTCATCTTTCCGAATTACTTTGTCTCTAACTGCCCCTGGGTGACCGTAGCTTTCTGTGTTTCGGATACTGTACATTAACTTCTTCAGGAATATCGGTTCGTTTTCCCGTCATCTAGAGATATGTCTAGAGTTTTCCATCGAGTGCTTTCCTTTTTCACTGGCGGGTTTAGACTTGACCTACTCTAAGATTCTGACGTCCTATGATGAATCATCACTTTGAATCTCCACAACAAGAAGATGCTGAACATATGTAGCTAATCTACGCGGAACAGGTTGAGGTTATTCACCAAGCATCTTATGACGGGATGTAATACTACTTTTCAGTGTCCAGATCTAACTACACTGAACTTAACGCTGTCCTTAGAAGACCTTCAGCAACAATCTGCAATAACCAACGCGCAAAACAGAACACAGTTTGGTGACTCGAGAATCCTTTATTCTTGCACCAATATGGAACCAACCATAAGGTTATTATACACAAAGTCTAAGAATAAATGCCATAACAATTAATCACAATAATACTTCTGATAGTATTTCTCCGTCTTCTGACGAACAGCGTTCAGTGGAATGATGACTGCAGTATCGGTGACTCCCGCGAAAATATGGAGTTGGTTTTGAGTAAACAACCATGAATTGATCGTTCGTTATTCAACTACATTAACTCTACCATTTTCCAACCCATTTTATTGCTAGTTTTTCCTTTTGGAGTTCCTATTACAGACCGCTATCACTTGCCTCTTATTTTGGTTCTGGATAGCTGAAATTACTCGCTGTGTTGATGTTAAATATCAGGAATAGTGGTCACCACAGAATACTTCAGGGGACGATGTTCGTCATGTAGATCACAGGCAATTTATTTATCTACAGCATGACTAACCTGACAACATTTTGAACACTTGGCAGGATGTTCTTCATGTTTAGATGTTTCATGATACTAGAGCTTTCGGTCCATAATTCCTAAAGTTCTGAGAATACCCTCAAAAACGCATCTCTGCCACTTCGCTGAAATATTGCCACTTAGTCGATACCAGGACAGCTTTCTTCGTAGTGTGTAGCTTTCCATACCACAAACTGAAATTTGATAGTTTTCAGTCTACATCTTTGGGGGGTTCTCCCTGACTATTGTTTAACTTCTCCAAAGGAGTGTTGTCTGGGTTGATGGGATTTCTCGTTTTCCGACATCCAGTGTTGGTGTCCGCGTCATGTGATCCGAATGCCGCACATTTTTAGCACTCTTCACCCTAACACTGATAAAAACCCTACTCTAACCTTAACCCTGAATCAGGATGAAACTTGAAATGAGGATTATGAAAAGCATCCACTTGCATTGCCAAACTATCTGGTTGGTTGCTTCAAGGTCCTTCGACCCTGATGTCTGTTCTCCACCGTTGCCCTAACAGTACATGGCAGTCAACTAAAAATTATAAAGGGACATTCTATGAGAAATGAAAGCTACCATATGGGTGGGTTTTACACGGTGTATGGGCGAGACAAAAGTATCATAGTCAAAATCAATGTCTGCCAAAAGTTGACCTTCAAGGACCAATCACATCATGGGAATCCTACTCCCTGTGCGTCCCTATACTTCTCGAGTGGAATATAGGGCTCCAAGATAAAGATTCGAAGTTTCAGTAGCATTATTTTATTTTTACAAGATGCGGATGTTGGCTCCACGCCCAAGCCTCTCTCTTTACTGGACTCACTACCAACTTAGCAAGGTATAAGAGTGAGTCATCCGGGGATAGAATCCCGGAACCTACGTGGTTGGCAAAAAGTCGTTCCAAATATAATAATGTCTGTCTTTTCGGATTTTCCCAGCGTAGATACAGTATTTTAATCATTGGGTAGTCCCTCTTCATACCTATACTGTTAGGTGGGGACGTTTGCTTGAAGATTGGGGTTTATGTTCCAGAGTTAGAGGTTAGAATTAAGGTGAAGATTAGGATCAGGCGTCAGTATTATGGTTAGATTTAAGAGTAAGTCAAAGAACAGCGTCAGAAATATCAGCAGATAATAATAGTTTAATAATCTGAAAGCACGATGACCTACAGTCACCTGGAAAAATGAATCTATCAGGCATGGTATGATTTCTGTATAATCATCTGTGTAATGACTGGAAGAAATACTTACAGCGCATAAGCGACTACTATATAGTATTACATCATATTTGCAGTTGTTTTTCTCGTGCATTTTTCAACGACCATGTGAATTTATTGCATCTGAATACTGATTGATTGTTCAGTGTCACTGTAGTTTTTGCCATGTTAGCTCATGTTTGCCAAATGAACTGAACTGGTGGTTAAAACTTTCGAAACAAATGAAATATCTGATTTTAACCCCAATGGAAACCTAAAAGATATAAAAGGCGGCATTAAAAATAATCTACATAGAAATAATTTGCGAATAAACGTAAAGCCAGTGTGAGGATGAACGGTTAGCAGGCAGCAATCCAATATGGCTGACCCAACTGGACGAAGACTAGCTTCAGGTGCCTTATCCATCCAACGACCCTGAGTGTGGGGGATAATTTCAGGAGAAACAGAGGTCGTTAGAATATGCTATTATACATCCACTTCTGGCGAAAGTGACCAACAGACTTTAGTGGTAGTTGATTAGCACAAGAAAGAGTCCTGAGAAATCATGTTGCTTGTGAGAATTCACCTGCTCGTGTGGAGCTAGGTATGTATGTACCCAGCTTTTGCTATCCAAACGTATCATCGAACACTTATCCGCATCGTTTCATGGAGGAAAGAAAAGGTCCCTCCAAAACTGGGACATCCGATCGAATCGAGACACCATCAAACCCAAAAAGTAACTTCAGAGTCATCTACAGGACACATAGGAATCTTGCTAAAAGAGTACGAATTAAACTTCTTCAAACAGTAGAAGTAATGGCGATTCACATAATAAAACCTGGAATTTGCATACTAAAGTTTTCCAGTCATTAAATCTACAGTGCATCTGACCCATCTTTTTCCTAGCATGTTTACTGCTTAATTGTATAACATTTTCTTCCCCTTACTACCGCTGTTGTCATGACTTAGGCTCAATTTTAATTTTAGCTGAGATCTACTCAACCCCGTCAACTAGATAACTTCATCCATATCGCTTTTTTAATCTTATTTTAGTTTCTAACCCATTGGCGCTTTCCACATTACGTAATTTGTTATCTAGAATTTACAATTCCATTGACATTTGGAAATATTCATTTTGTTGCCAAAATATGCGATTGTACAGCCTGAAAATGATATCATCGAAAGGAGTATCTCTTCACTGAAAGGCGTTTCTTTTAAAGGATTCAATGAGAAATTTAACTTCCTTGTGCGGATTGTATGATGAAAGCCATGGCGCGCCTCTATTAATCGTACGTCATACAAGTCCTACGAAGTTGTGAGTTGCGTGAATTGTAACTGTTATTAAACTTGTGTGTGCATTGGTAAATTATTTTTGAACGATACTTAACGGATACAGTGAAGTTAGAATTCAAGCACCAGTTAGTACCAACAGATAAACGACTGAACGCACGAACCACATAGAAAAAGCCATTTTGCAATATTATGTATGAAAGTTTTTACGAAAATATTGAATCAAAAGCGTGAAACTGTTACACACTCACCGCACTCTTTCCTTAATCCTCAAAACTAACCATAATAAAGTTTGAACCCTAATACCTCAAGTATTAGGTTATCCTAACCCTAACATGCCTTCAGCCTTAAGCATGACTTAATCTTTCCCAAATTTGCAGGAAGCTTACCACATATATAACATCACTGAGCATATTTTATTTGTGGTTCCCCCAGATTGCTCACTAAGCACTACAAAGTTGATGGTGCAGTTGCGCTCCTATGGTACTTACTGGTGCCTACAGCCTAACTTGCCATGGAATTATTTCTACTGAAGCAGATGACATTGGACAACCAAGGTGTTCTTTTCTATGGGAAACGACCTGCGTAAGATCGAATATTTATTGTTTCCTTTAATTCCTAGAGGAACATAGGACTTCAGCCGCGCGTCTCCATTGCGTTCGGTTCTCTGCTAGAGTCTTTATCTGGTTCCAAATCTGTCCACACGTTTTCATCTCCTCTTCACATGACCTCCTCCAAGTCACCCTTGGACGACCAACTCGCCGCTTCCCTTTCGGGTTCCACTCGAGCAATGGCTTGCCTAGTTATGTCACTTGATGGTTTCCTAAGAGTATGGCCAATCCATCTCCATTTCTTCCTGCCCATTTGTTGCACAATCGGTTCCTGCTGTGTTGGTTCGCTCCCAAAGATCCCTTTTGCTGATCTTTTCTGGTCATCTGATCTTGAGTATTGAGCGAAGACAACTGTTAATGAAGATCTGTAGTTTGTTTGAGATGTTCTTTATGACGCGCCTAGTCTCTGATCCGTATAGTAGCACTGACTTCACATTGGAGTTGAAAATCCGGATCTTATTTTTGATGCTCAGTACTGGTGACCTCCACACAGACTTGAGAGTACTGAAAGCTTGTCTTGCTTTTCCGATTCTTGCTTTGATATCCTCGTCAGTTCTGCCTGTAGTTGAAACGATGCTTCTCAGGTAGGTAAAAGAGGTTGTTTCTTTCAGGTTCCTCCCATTTATGCTGATCGTTGTCTGTTGTTGTTGTTCTTGTCCAGGAATCTTCATCACCTCTGTTTTCTCTATCTTCACCTGAAGTCCTATCTTATCTAGATGCTTCTTCTGCCAACTTGTTGCTTTTCGCTTGCATATCTTCCAGTTTGTGGGAAATCAGACATATATCATCGGCGAAGTCCAGATCCTCCCAGTATTTTGTGGGAGTCCATTTTATTCCTGTTTCCTCATTGCCCGCTGTTTGTTGCATTATCCAGTCTACTGCAATCAGGAAAATCATTGGCGATAGTAGGCAGTCTTCCTTGTCTTACTCCTGTCCTCACTTCGAAGGATTCCGTAAGTTTCCCGTTGTGAATTACTTGGCATGCAGCATTGTCGTACAGCTGTTGGATGAGATGTACAATTGTCGGTGGCACCCCATAGTAGCGAAGTAGTTGCCAAAGCACCTCACGATCGACGCTGTCAAAGGCCTTTTCAAAGTCGATGAGGTTGAGATAAAGAAGTGACTGCCATTCCAAGCTTTGTTCAATGATGATCCGTAATGTGGCGATTTGATCAATAAATGACTTGTTTCTCCTGAATCCAGCCTGTTCTGGTCGAAGTTTTTCATCCAGGGCATGTTTAATTCTCTCCAGGATGATGCGGCTTAGTATTTTGCTTGGGATGGACAGGAGCATAATATCGCGCCAGTTCTTGCATTGACTTAAGTCTCCTTTCTTTGGTAGTTTGAATAAGTATCCTTTCTTCCAATCCTCGGTTACTTCGCCTTCTTTCCACACCTCCAGTAGTGGCGTCATCAAGTCCACTGTTGTCTCTGGGTCCATTTTCAATCCTTCTGCTGGGATTCCATCTGGTCCTGCTGCTTTTCCAGCTTTTAGCATCTTGATTGCCTCCAGGACTTCTGATTTCGTCGGGGGATTGGTGTTCACTGGTAGCTCTGTCTCCGTTGTTGGTATTGTTGGGCGCGTTGTAGGTGGTAGTCGATTTAGGAGTCTTTTGAAGTGTTCAGCCCAGTGTTTCCTTTGCTCCACTTCTTTGGTGAGGGACTTTCCATTGTCATCCTTCACCGGCTTAATTTGTGTCAAACTTTTGCCCGATAGGTACCTAGTTGTTTGGTAGAGTGTTGCGAGGTCTCCTTTGCCTGCAGCTTGTTCTGCTTCACTTGCCATGGCTTCATGATATTTTCTTTTGTCTTCCCTGGCACTCTTCTTTACTGTTTTGTTCAGTGTCTTGTAGTTTGCATTCAAATCCTGTTTTTGTTGCTTTTCGGTGCACTGGAGAATCTGTTTTACCATCCCTCTCTCTTCTCTCAGTCTCCAAGTGTCCGTATTGAGCCACTGTTTTTCGTGTCTCTTCTTTCTGCCTAGAACTTCCATGCAGGTTTGACTCCACACTGTTTTCAATTTGTTCCAGTGCTTTTCGACGCTGACCTCTTCGCTATTGTTGATTTGTCTCAGCTTTATCCTTTATGCTTGCAGTGAAGATGTCCTTTGTGTCCTGGTCCTTCAGTTTTTGAGTGTTGAACTTGGCTTGTGGTCTCTCTGCAGCTCCTGTTTCTCTGAAAGCTTTTAATTTGATTTGGATTGTCCCTTGTACGAGGTAGTGGTCTGAGCCAACGTCTGCTCCTCTTCTTACTTTCGTGTCCAGTAGGCTGCGCCTCCACTTCCTTGAGATTGAGATGAAGTCAATTTGGTTTTTGGTTCTCCCATCTGGTGACACCCATGTAGCCTTGTGGATGCCACCAATCACTAGTTAATTGAAGGCGCAGAAGTCGGCGAAGAGTTCTCCGTTTTCATTCATTTCTCCGAGAGCTCTACCCATGATGAGTTCCCTTCCTGTGTTGTCTGATTCCAGTTTGGCGTTCATGTCTCCCATTAGTATTTTAATGTCGCCGACTGGAGTATTGTCCATTGTTGCATGTAGTTGTCTGTAGAATTCTTCTTTCTTTTCGAGGTCTGCGTTGTTTGTGGGTGCATAGCATTGTATAACTGACATTTTCCTTCCTTTGGAGTTGAGTCTGGCGGTCATTATCCTGGGCGAGATCGCCTCCCATTGCATCAGGGCCTTCGTTGCCGTTGGTGACATCATGATAGCCACACCGTCGGTGGGCATGTGGTTATCCTCTGGGTGACCGGAGTAGATCACTGACTCACCCGTTGACAATTTGGTGAGTCCACTCCCGTTCCATCGGTTTTCACATATCCCCAGTACTTGAATTCTGTATCTTTTTATTTCGTTTGCGATCTGGGCAGCTTTGCCAATCTTGTGCATGGTGCGGACATTCCATGTCCTCACACAGACTTTTTCTTTTGGTGCAAGGAGATTCATCGTTCTGAAGTTTCTGTAGCAGCTTTGTTTACAGGGTGGGGTTGCTAGCCTCACGCCTGAGAAGGGGAGAGAGAGGTTAGTGTTGCGTGACCACAGAGCCCAGGGGACAACTGCTTGAGGCCGGTCACACGCGGCCTGTTTTTGTTTGTTCTTCCTTGTTCGGTGTGTCTCAGTAGCATATTTATCACTTCTACCCTGTGACACAGCAGCAGGAAGCGCGGTCGTTGTTAATCCGGACCCCGACCGATCCGGCATGATATTTTGTGAGTTTGTTTGAATCATAATATTGGATTGGGTAGCTGCTTTTTGTCTAACCGCTATCCAAACATGGCATGGTAGGACCTACAGGAACATAAGTTCCAGCCAATGTAGCTCGTTGGGTCATTGCGATATGCAAGCCCGACCACCACGTCAAGGTAGCAGCTATCGGTCGGATGGTAATCTCATATATAATCTCATATCATTGGGGTTCTTAGCGTTACTCCAAGCCACATTTTGTACATGAAACCACCTAAATGACTGGATGTCACGTCACTTCGTGATTTATTTATCGCTGAAATACCGTTCTTCAAGTACTTTGCAATAGCTTTGTGGAATTAGTGTGCGTCTCAACCAACATCTATAATATCAGAATAACGATTTTTCTTGTTTTTCTGTGGAACCAATCGAGGTCTTTCGGTTGGTCGGCCACTTGGGTCGCTAAAATTTAGCGTTCTCCAAATGGAATCATGAAAAAACTGAATAGTTATCTGAGTGAATGGTCTACTCAAAGTCGGCGTTTGAGTAGGTAACACTGATGTTATACGCGATGAGTTAATTGAATTATGTGTGCTCATACATTTTGTGTTCTTATTTTAAATGTTCGTGTTGTGTTAATGCCGATGTTTTTTCGTGCTAATGTTCTTGTATGTAAATATTTTGAACGATGAAAATCCGACTTAGAAAACCAAGCATCGTCGGTGGCATAGTGGTTAGGACTCTCGCCGACCATGCACATGGTCCGGGGTCCGATCCCATGCCGACGCACACCCGATATCTATGGCCGGCCTGCAAAATTTGGGCTACCGATATCCATGCTGAAAATTCCATACTTGTACTGAAATACAGTGTGGCATCAAGCTGTAATCAAAAATAATAAAAAAAATAATAAAAATTGTGAAAACAAGAGGATAGTTTAGGGTTTGAAGAGGAATGCTGCTCAAATGCTCACTCGAGTAAACGTGAGTTTGAGGAGCTACCCTGTTAGTCTTCTTAAGGTCGTGTAGCAACCAGTCCAAGTGCAGAGACGTAGAAGCTCGTAAATTTGTCAGCAAATTGTTTATTAGAATTTGTACTACTCAATTCACACGGGGTAATTCTCCTCGATGTACTGAAAGAAGTTTCGCATTGTTTTGGTGTGTCTATGGAAAAACCACAATGATTCATCTATCTGGTCGTTCATGAGTGCATTTTGGAGGAGAATTATTTTCTAACAAACCCCAAATCATTTAACTGAATTGGTGTACTTACTGCTAAAAGGATCTCTAAAGTGGTTGAATGGGTTGACTTGATGGATATATTCGGAGGAATATAACTGGTTATAATCGGCCTAGACGTGTGTGGTGCGATCACAAGTAAAACTAGTCTCAACAATAGGAATCAGTGCAGATGCACTTCTGTTGACTATTGTTGTCAGACAGTCTTCAGTTAGAGTATTATCATAAATTCCCAATATCCTCTGTCGTATGTTGTTTTGACAAAAATCCTTTATATCTGTGCATAATGACTCCACACGTGCCAGCCTGTCCGTTAATATGTATTGGTTTCTTAAATTCACTTCTTGTGAATATGCCACTTTAGAAGTATTTCCTCACCATTTTCTTATTGTGCTGTTGTTCTCAAAGATTTTATAAGTGTCTTATTCAGCCCTTAACTAATTGAATTTCTTAAGATTATCTGTTTGATGGTGGGTAATAGTTTTAACAGAATTTCTCAACACATTCAGTCGATAAAATGTGGGGAATATTTTTCCGCTACAGCATTAACTTCAAACTGTACAAATGTACTAAGTCTACCTGTCTTCATACATTACTGCATACTTTCGTTCTTCCTCGAGACTATTTATTCATACAAATGTGTACTCGAAGTACACCTTCATTTGATCCCAAACGATCGAGAGCCACTAACCGTTTACCATCACGAAAAATCCGTCCTCATTAATAACTAGGACAGCTGTTAAGCGAGGTCAAGGCGACTCATTCACCAAATAAAAGACTGTAGCAAAGCTTAGGATGCACGTTCAAAGATCTGGTCATAGTATCCTATATTAGTGAAAGCCGAACTATCAGCATAATAAATTGCACCTGGCTAATTCCAGTGGAACTTGCCCATCAAATTAATTACTTATAACTACTAAACAGCGTCCATGTGTGTTGTGGGAAGCTGCTAAGTATTTTTAATTTGAGATGGTGACGCTGTGGTTTATCTGTTCCCATCTTGCAACGATAGTCACTATGCTGACGATTGGAGGTTGGTGAAAATAGACTTCATGTGAGACAGGATACACAGAGGATTGCAGGCTAGATGTGTACATTAGTACTTAGTCCATATACAGATTATCTTTGCTAAAGGTGTTGGCTTTTCGTCTCTCACACTTGTACACAGTGATATATTTCAAGCAGCTTTTGACAGACTGCTTAAATACCAGGTGAATGCTCTCACAAAATCATTGGGGCTGATGAACTGGTCGTCAAATGACAAACAGTCTACCCTCGGCTAATAAGCGATCATCCACTAAAACAAGATGCTCTAATTCGACCACTAATTAGTCTTGAGGATCATACCGTAGTTGCATTCGATCTGGTCATCAGTGAGTAGCCAATTCTAAACTACTCTTCTCCATCGGTACTATGGTAAGGCCAAGTATACATTATTGAAAATCCTGTCTTTAGCATCACAACTCAGGGAGTCCAACTATTTGACAGTTGACGATCGCCAAAAACGGGTGAAAACTGGTGTTAGCTATGCTACTAGTGATGCGTCAAACGACCTTGAAAGGCCTAGGATACATAGACTTCGATATTCCTCTCGAAATACTCATATGGTTGCGCATTCATAGCCTCTTCCATGTGAGCTGTACTCACTGCATTTACGCGGCTCAGTTGTTTCTCACAAAGGTGGGACAAGAAATGCAGACGTCTGGCTTTTGCAACTGGACTGGTGAACATCCAGGTCCACTGCTGTTTAGATCAGGTTGCAAGTCAGAGGCTTAAAGGGAGGTTGGTCTCTTAATACAACCACCTGCTTCAGTTTGGGTGCCCGAGCGGTATCTCAGTCCTCATACACATTGTGAGACAATTCGTGAGAGACTATAATCGTATTCTCACTCTTACAGATTACAACCACATCTTTGGCAACGTGTTCCTTTTTGACTTAGTTTTCTACATAGGTCTTTGTGTTTTATTCTTACTGACTTTACTATCTTTGGTGTTTTCAACTTCTTCAGCTTGTCGCCTTTGTTTGAAATCCCAGCTTATCTGTGTTGTTTTATGTCGCTAGTAAGTAGTCTTCGAAATGTTGATCTTCAATGCGTTATCTATCACGGGCTTTCCCTCTACAGTGATCTTATTGCAAGGTATTTACCCGTGCTGAATCTCCAAACAATAAAATAGATATTGATATATCAACTGACGCGATATTGTTTTATCCAAAGCATGTTCCAATAATCTGAAACGTTTCCCCCATTTCCGCCAGAAAATTCGTAGTAATATGTTGAAACCTATTTGGAAATGTGTCTGAGTATACTTTACGATTCTTAGTCAATATTGTGATTAAAACAGTATAAAATGGAGTAGACATGATACATTTAGGTGGATAGAAAATTTAGGTAGCCCAGTGTTCTGAGTAGGCCACCAGCTTAACGACTCTCCTCTGACCTTATACGCTCTTCCTGTGCATTCACGTTCCCAGCCAGCACTGCGATTTCTGTGGAATGCGCTTGGTTGAGAAGCCTACTCAATTGATACTAAAGCTCGTCCTTAATTGTATTTTGGCTGATATCTGTCAGTGCATTAGTAGAGATGATAATGACGATCAGTTGCTTCTTCTATGATATCACCCTTAAGCCTCACTGCACCTAAAGAACTGTTAATGGAAATCCAGTTAAGTAATACAGCGTCGTCTGTAGCGCTTAGTGCGATACCAGTTGACCAGAATATCAATACCCCATTGTTCCCGGATAAGGTCACATCGTACACGCTATTGGGATCTGCAGATGGAAGAGATAGGTGAACCTCCATATCCGTCAGTACGGTGGTAAGCGCCGGATATCCTTATTCCCCCCTTTCAACTTTGTGGGAATACCCCATGATTGGGACCTACTCTGGCGGGTCTGTGGACGTTTGACCATACGAGAGCACCTCGATAAGAAGACGGGATTCTATCCATCCCCGGTCGTACCAGGTCATTTGTGGGGGTCATCGTCCACCTGACTCCACGTGAAGTGACAAAAACTACCTTTGACCCACGACCATGTGTTTAAGGATGATGGTAGTGAATTATTGCCGAAGTTAGCTTCTGGATAGCAGTTGGAGATGTTTCAGTATATAAGGGAGGAGTTTGAAAATCTCTATTGTTTAGTACGCTACTGAGACACACCAAATAAAAAAAGAACAAACAAAAACAGGCCGTGTGTGACCGGCCTCAAGCAGTTGTTCCCTGGGCTCTGCGGTCACGCAACCAACTTCCACGGTGTGGGCAGCCGGGAAGTAACAATCGCCCTCACAACCCGAAGAGCACGCGAAACCTCTCTATTCCTCACTCACCTTTGTCTTCATCTTCATCTCTATTATCTTACCTTCCTTCTACTAATGCAACTCCTCTACTTAATGGCCCTTCACTTCCTCTTCACTCTGTGTGCACTGATAACGATGGAAGCCAAAAAGCCACCATCGATAGTCTCCTAAAGCCACGCCACCAATTTCATATAGGGGCATTTAATGTTAGGACACTGCCAAATAGGACAACAGGCATCACTAGCCAAGACTCTGGCATCCCGAGCCATTGATGTATGTTGTGTTTCAGAAACACGCATACAGGACCCAAGTGTGGTTATTCACCTAACCCCACCTGGCCAACAGGATGAATCTGCAAAATTCACCTTGAGGGTGTCAGGAGATGAGACGGCTAGCTCACGAGGATTAGCTGGTGTTGGGATAGCTCTGAGTACTAGGGCAGAAAAGACATTACTTGATTGGATCCCGGTAGATAGCCGAATGTGTGCTGTCCGTCTGAACGGATCAGTGAAAAGGAGAAAGGACTGCACTACTCGCCGATGCCTTTTCGTAATCTCCGCCTACGCCCCCACTGACTGCAGTTCGGATGAAACGAAGGATGAGTTCTACCAAAAGCTGTCTAGTTTGCTGCGAAAGGCTAAACGCTCAGATATAGTCGTTTTAGCTGGTGACTTTAATGCTCAAGTGGGAAAATTGTGTCAATCTGAGAAGAATATCGGTGGCACATACGGAATTCCGTGCCAGCGAACCGACAACGGTGACCGTCTCCTACAGTTCTGTTCAGATAATCACTTGTTTCTTGTAAGCACTAACTTCAAACACAAGGAGAGACACTGTCTTACCTGGCGACCTCCATCATCAATCCAACGCTGGACACAAATAGACCACATAGCAATAAGCTATCGTTGGCGTGGGTCGGTAGGGGATTGTCGCTCCTTCTGGAACACGTGTGTAGATACCGATCACGCACTGGTCCGCGCTCGTGTGTGCTTACGACTGAACGGACGTAGGAAACAGCTGGCGGTAAACCCATCACGTCCCCAGCTCGACCAGGAAACTAAGTCCCTATTTGAGGAAGAACTAGCTAAACACATATCTGAGTTTGACAGCTGCGCTCATCCTGAAGAAGCCTGGAAAAATATTAAGTCAGCCTTAGATACAGCTGTAAAAGCTGTGAATAAGGTAAATCCAAAGGTGAGTAAAAACCATTGGATTTCGACTGCCTCATCCGAACTGATAGATGCTAGAAGACTTATTCCGGCGAGCTCCGAATTCAATAAGGAGCGAAAGCTGCACAAAAGAAAACTTACGAAAAGTCTCCGCAAGGACCGTGAACAGTGGTGGTTGGCAAAGGCGAAAGAGATGGAAAAAGCATCGGCGATAGGCAACACTAGGCAACTCTTTAGACTCATCAGGGAAACGGGTGGGAGAAAGCAAATCATAAGTGAGACTATTTGTGAGAAAAATGGCTCCTTAATTAGCTCTCAGGATAGACGCCTCGAACGCTGGAAAGAACACTTCGAGGAACAGTTTAACTTGCCTACAGCCACACTGAGCCTCCCCGCCATCCAGCACACACCCGAATGGGACATAGACACTGGCCCACCGTCTGTAAGTGAGGTCACCAAAGCTATCTGTAATTTGAAACGAGGCAAAGCGGCAGGACCCGACGGAATTATTCCGGAGGTGTTTAAATATGGGGGTGACATACTAGTATATAGTTTAACTAAGGTACTAGGTAACGTCTGGGAATCAGAGACGGTTCCATCAGACTGGGGTAAGTCACTTATCATACCAGTATTCAAGAAGAGAGATAAGTCCTCATGTGATAATCATAGAGGAATCAGCCTAACGAACATAGTCTCTAAAATCCTAGGCTCAGTAATCATGAACAGACTAAGCCGAACCCGGGAGGAACAGACGAGGGAAAATCAAGCGGGCTTTAGGCCAGGTAGAGGGTGCATAGATCATATCTTCACTCTCCGACAGATCCTAGAACATAGGCACACTTTTAGGCGTCCAACAATTGCCATATTTCTTGACTTGAAGGCGGCCTTCGACTCCGTGGATCGAGAGGTACTATGGCAATGTTTGACTATGAAGGGAGTGCCAAGAAAGTACATTGCACTAATCAAGGCACTCTACTCAAACTCACGTAGCTGTGTAAGGGCTTATGGGGAACTGTCATCTGAATTGATAACAACCAGTGGTGTCCGTCAAGGATGTCCACTTTCCCTTTTTCTGTTTAACTTCATCATAGATATGCTAATGGAAGTACCCTTAACTGAACTTAACGACTTAGGAATCGACTTGTTACCAGGGAATAGTCTTATAGACTTAGAATACGCAGACGACATAGTCCTGTTAGGGGAGGGCGCTGACAAAATGCAGAGTCTTCTGAACACCTTGAGCAGCAATCTTCGTATGTTTGGCATGCGATTCGCCCCTGTAAAATGTAAGATGCTGCTACAGGACTGGACTACGTCAACTCCAAGCTTAGTGATAGGGAGTGAAGTGATAGAACATGTTGACCACTTCACCTATTTAGGAAGTTGTATCAGCACCAACGGATTGATTGGTGACGAAATCACAGCACGGATCCAGAAAGCTCGGGCTGCTTTCGCTAACTTACACCGTCTCTGGCGTAGGCGTGACATCCGACTGTCAACCAAGGGACGTGTATACTGCTCAGCAGCTCGCTCCGTCCTTCTCTATGGCGGTGAGACGTGGCCATTGAGAGCGGAAGACATGAAGAGATTGTCTGTTTTTGACCACAGATGTTTACGATCTCTTTCTCGCGTTAGGTGGTATAATAAGGTAAGTAATGTTGACGTTAGGCGTAGAGTGTTAGGCAAAGAGGGAAAATCACTCGAAGAGGCTATGAAGTTACATAGATAGAGATGGTTAGGCCACGTGCTGCGCATGCCTAACCATCGTCTCCCCCGACGGGCATTACTAGCTGATATAGGTGCAGGTTGGAAAAGAGTAAGTGGTGGCCAAACAAAAACATGGCATCAGTCCATGAAATCCTTGACAGTTAAACTCAGTCAGGTAGGGAGATGCAGACTTCCGGGTTGGGGCCCTCGGGACTCTAAGAATCAATGGCTGGAGACAGTAGGTGACATGGCTCAAAATCGTTGTCAATGGCGCAGATGTATTCAGTCTCTTTAACCTTCATATTCCTTTCTACCATTACTCATTCTGTTTCACTCTTATACTTGTCAAAACTCTATTGATTCCCTGCACTCATCTTCTTGTCTTCCTTGTGTGATATTTGGAACGTGGCAACTCGAACTGCTGCACTTCGGTGCCAAGTTCTATGTTGAATCCAGACAGACAGACAGATTGTTTAGTAAAGCCAAAATATATTCATCGAGGAGTGACTTTTTGCAATGACTCATTCTTAAGCTATCCTTTTATATATATATATATGTATATATATATATATGATATATATATATATATATATGTAAGTTGAGGATATACAAAAGTGATTATGCAAAGATTTGTTAAAACCAAACGGAGATTAAAAAAGTAATGCAATGATGTCACGTAGTTAATCTTCTTCGTTAAGTTCGAATTGTAAGGTAAAGAGATACGTTAACGTGAGAAGTCAGTATTACAGTAACGAAGTTGGAGAACAACTGCCGAAACGTCGTGTAAAGTAGTTTACTGGATGGGTCTACTACAAATCTGTTTTGTTTTCTTAGTTCAGCCTTTGGATTATGTATTGGCTTCTGCTGTTTGAAGGCGTTTTGTGTGTACATTCCAGGAAAAACCGGTATCTTTCAACGTAACATTTAAAAAATATTTGCTTATCAAACCATTGCACATACGTATATATGTGCTGTTTAATAACCTGAAAATGAGTTACCGAATAACTTTTTCTAGGAGACAAGTCCAGAGGTTCAGCCTGATTAATAGAAAATCTAAGATTTATAGCCATAAAAAAGCAGCAGATGAAAACGTGTGGGCAGACTTGGAGCCAAGTGAAGACTCTAGCAGAGAACCGAACGCAATGGAGACAATCGGCTGAAGCCCTCTAAGAATTAAAGGAAACAATAATAATAATTAACGCATAGGAGGGGGCAGAATTTAAGAGGTTATCAAAACAATTAACTAATAAATGCTTCATTATTAATATGGTTCCCTTGGATTCCGAGTGGAACATAAGGCTTCAACAACACATCTCCACTTTCTTCTATTTTCTGCCATCCTCTTCAGCTGGGTCTACGATTGCCCGAACTCTCATCTCTTCCTCACACGATCTTCTCCATGTCACCCTAGGACGACCCACTCTTTGCTTCCCGTTTGGATTCCACTCGAAGGCCTGGCGCGTGATGTCACTCGACGGCCTCCTCAATGTGTGCCCGATCCATCTCTATTTTCTCCTACAAATTTGTTGAGCAAGCGGCTCTTGGTTGGTTTGTTCCCTGAGTTTCTTGTTACTAATTCTTTCTGGTCATTTGATCTTCAGGATGGAGCCAGCGAAGGCAGCTGTTGATGAAAGTTTGCAACCTGTTGGAAATCCTTTTCGTTACACGCCATGTTTCTGACCCGCATAGAAGGACCGACTTGACATTGTTGTTGAAAATCCGAACTTGTTGTTTATACTGAGTGTGGAAGATTTCCAAACTGACTTCAGGTCGATGAAGGTGTGTCTTGCCCTTCTGATTTTGGCTTTGACATCTTCATCCATTCCGCCTGCCTGTGGTTGAAACGGTGCTGCCTAGATAAGTGAAGGAAGTAATCTCTGTCAAATCTTTCCAGTTGGTGGTGATTGGTGCTGGCTGTTGCTGTTGTTGCGGTTCGTTGTCTATCTTCATCACCTCCGTCTTCTCTATGTTCACCTGCAGTCCTGTCTTCGCTGCCTCTTCAACCAGTTTGTTAGTTTTCACTTGCAAGTTTTCGAGTTTGTGTGACATTTGACACATGTCATCTGCGAAATCCAGATCTAGAGTCTTCCTACCGGTGGTCCAGCGTATTCCTGACTCCTTGCTCCTCACAGTCTGACGCAAATTCCAGTCCGCCACAATTAAGAATATTATTGGTGATAATAGGCCTTGTCTCACCCCTGTATTCATTTTGAACGCCTTGATGAGTTTTCCGTTGTGGATTGCCTGACAGGTGGCACCGGTGTATAGCTGTTGAATGAGGTTGTTCAAGACCTGGCTACTGCACGCCATAGTGTTGAAGTAGTTTCCAAATTAGGGTCAACGCTGTCGAAGGCGTTTTCGAATTCGATGAAGTTGAGGTAGAGGTTTGACTGTCATTCTATGCTTTGTTCGATGACGATGCGTAAACTTGCAATTTGATCAGCACATGATTTGCCTTTCCTGAATCCAGCTTGTTCTGGGCTAACATAGTTCTGTATCCAGTGCATCCTTTATTCTCTCCAGGATGATGTGAGTTAGTATTTTACTTGGTGTGGACAAGAGCATGATTCCACGCCAGTTCTTGCACAGGCCTAAGTCACCCTTCTTTGTCATCTTGACAAGGTAGCCTTTCTTCGGATCGATAGGGACTTTTCTTTCTTTCAAAACCTTTTGCAGTAGTGGCCTGAGAACATTTGCCACAGTCTCTGGGTCTGTTTTCAGTGTTTCGGGGTGAATTCCGTTTGGTCCTGCTGCTTTCCCAGCCTTCAGTAGCTTGATTGCATTCAGGATTTCTTCTTTCTTTGAAGGATCGGTGTCCACTAGGAGTTCTGTGCGTGCTGTTGGTGGTGGTATATTTCTGGGCGAGTTGCAGATGATGGTCGGTTCACGAGTCCTTTAAAGTGATCAGCTCATTGTTTTATTTGTTTCTCCACCTTGGCAATCGGGTTCCCTTGAGCATCTTTTATTGGTTTCATCATCTGGGTTGACCTCTTCCCGGATAGAGACTTGGTTATCTGATGTAGTATCCTGAGGTCTCTTTGGTCTGCGGCCTGCCTGCCTGTTCTGCTTCAGTTGCCGACCAGTGTGTCGTAGAATTATCTTTTGTCTTTCCTAGCACTCTTCTTCACTTATCTATTCAGCGCCGTGTACCTTGAACTCAGCTTCTCATTCTGTCGTCCATCTCCGCATTGAGTCATCTTCTCTTTCACCACCCTCCTCTCCTCGATTAGCTTCCAGAGCCATTCTTTATCTTCTCTCTTCTTTCTTCCTAGAAAAGTTGTACACGTTTCCTTGAACATCACCGTCAGAGGGTTAGTTCCGATGTTCTTCCACATAGGTGTCCTCAGTAATGCCAATTAGTGTATCCGACTTTGCTCTGATATCTGTAGTGAAAGCCTCCCCTGTGGTTTTGTCCTTCAGTTTCTGAATGTTGAACTTGAATTGTGGCCTGTCTCCAGTTGTTGTCAGAGATTTTAGGTTCACCTTGAAGGTTTCTTGAACTAGATGATGATCTGAGCCCACATCTGCTCCCCTTCTCGACTTTGTGTCCAGCAGGCTGTCTCCACTTCCTTGAGCAGCATTGCGATGAAACCAAATCTATCTGGTTTGTGGTATGTCCGTCAGGCGAAATCCATGTTGCTTTGTGTATATACTTGTTATTGTATGCACTGACTCTGATCACCAAATCATTGACAGCGCAGAGGTCTGCGAAGAGTTCTCCATTCCCATTCATTTCTCCGAGAGCCTCTCGACCCATGATGAGTTCCCTTTCTGTATAATCTGCTCCTAGCTCGGCTGGCATTCATATCATCCATGGGGATTTTGATGTCACCATTTGGGATGTTGTCCATTACTGTTTGTAGTTGTCTGTAAAAGTCTTGCCTCTTCTCTTGTTCAGAGTTGTTTGTAGTTACGTTATTATTTATTATATATTTTTGTTCCCTTGGGTTCCTAGTGGAACATAGGGCTTCAACTGCATGCCTCCACTTGCTTCTGTCTTCTGCTGTACTTTTCACTTGTATCCATGTTAGTCCATACTGTTTTAACTCCTCTTCACACGATCTCCTCCATGTCATCCGTGGCGTCCCACTCGCCGCTTCCCTTTCGGGTTCCACTCGAGGGCCTGACGCACGATGTCACCCAGCGGCCTCCTCAGCGAGTGTCCAATCCATCTCCACTTTCTCCTGCACATTTGTTGGGCAATTGGTTCTTGTTTTGTTTGTTCCCATAGTTTCTTGTTCGTGATTCTTTCCGGCCATCTGATCTTGAGTATAGAACGAAGACAGCTGTTAATAAAGGTCTGCAACCTGTTGGAAATATTCTTGGTGACCTGCCAAGTTTCTGATCCGTATAGAAGAACTGACTTGACGTTTGTATTGAAAATCCGAATTTTGTTGATGCTGATTGACGAAGATTTCCAGATTGGTTTCAGGTTGATGAATGTGTTTCTCGCCTTCCCGATTCTCGATTTGACATCCTCGTCCGTTCCTCCTGTAGTTGAGACAATGCTCCCTAGATAAGTGAATGAAGTAACCTCTTTCAAATCCCTCCCGTTGATGGTGATTGGCGCTGGATGTTGCTGTTGTTGTTGCAGTTGCGTAGCATTGGATAATTGTGACCTTCCTTCCTTTTGAGTTGAATCTTGCTGTCAAGATCCTGGATGAAATTGGTTCCCACTGAATTAGGGCTCTGGCTACCACTGGTGACATCATAATGGCCACCTCCTCAGTGTGTTCGTGGTTGTCGTCTGTGTGACTGGCGTAGATTGCTAACTCTTCAGTTGACAATTTTGTTAGTCCACATCCATCCCGTCTGCTCTCGCAGATACGCATCACTTCTAAGGCATATCTTCGCCTTTCTTTGTCTACCTGGGCAGTTTTCCCAGCCTTGTACATTGTACTGACATTCCACGTCCTCATTCTTATTCTTGATTTCATCGAGAGAAGACACATCGACTTGCTGACTGGCTTCCCGAAGGCTTTTACCAGCCCGCTGTGTCATTTCGCCTTTCTGATTCCAGCGAAGAATGAGGATGTTATTTGAATTTTTTGTATTCTTGATATATTTTCTGTGCGTTGAAGTTTCTCTCGCAGTTTGATAGGTTTAGTGGTGTGAGGTTGCTAGCCCCACGCCCAACCCTCCCTCTTTACCCGGGCTTGGGACTGGCTAGAAAACTAGCAAGCTAGCTAACTGGGTGCGGTTATTAGATGTTAGTAACAGGATATCTATGTTTTGCAGGAGTAGTGAATATTAATTACGGAATTCCAGATAAGTTAATTCTTGGGCGTTAGGAAGAAGTTATCACGAAATCAGGGAATTTGTTAAGTAATTATGACTAAGAAGAATATGATGACCCCGGAGAATTACGTAAAAGTTACTTAATTAATCTAATTCTGCCCCCATATACCTAAAACTAATTAAGTAAAATAACCACTTGATTGGTAGAATTTCGATGTAAAAAATAAAATGGTATTGTTGGGTCGATGAGGGACTAAGTGAAAAGGAATATGTTTTTTTCGCTCAGTCTGTTGTTTTTCCTAGGTGCGTAAATGATAATTCGGAAATAAAAAGATTTGAGGTTTCGGATAAAGTTAGAACTGCTAATGCCTGTGCTATTCATAAAACCGCATATTGTATGAGTACTGCGCCACTTCATTGTACCACCACCTTTAACAAGAGATTCTAGTTCTCTGTAAAATATTTAAAGGAGGGAGATAAAGTGTTATTAGTCTCAAAATACAGGTCTTATGGCAGCTAGCTGTAAAGTTTGGACTTTTATATCACTAACCGTGGGATAGAAGTGGACTCGATACCAGCTTATACTATAGTGACTAATCCAAGTCTTCCTAATAGTGACATATCTTTGAAGTTTCTCTAGCGATCCATGAGTGCAGTAAGCCGGTTAAGGTAGAATTCCGTCTATTTACAGGCCTAGATTGTATGAAGCCTATAATGCGTTTATGTGGCTTCCACTCTCTCATGGCATAACCTCAAGTCACTCAGTCAACAATATCCAGTGAATGCTTGACGACTAAGCAAAGCTGCGTGGACTGTAAGCATCCACTGGAAAAACAGTCCAGTCTTATGCAGTGTATTGCTACTATAGTTGGTCCCTCGCTACTCCTTGTCTTTTTGTACTGGCTTTGTTTTTCTCCATTTCCCTTTCGATTTACTCCGTTTTTCCATTTTTCCCTACTTGCTTTCTGAATATTTGTTCTTCTAGTTTGTTTTCAATAGGTATAGGGGACTTTCTGGTGGCATAAATATTGCAGACCTGTGTTATGCTTTTTAAATCATGGAATGAAATTTCAAGAACCAAGTACAAATTTATCCATAAAAATGCACCCGTACTTAGTGTACTAAACGTATCACAAAGTCCTCATGTTGCTCCAAACTACATAAATTTAATACGTACCTAGAGACAATATCTCTCGCACTAAAGGTTATTGTTTGTGAACTTATTACTCTCTGATCATTCTACTTGGGAAAGTTTTATCTAAAAGTGGTCTGTGTTTGGATATTTATCATAAGTCGTATTACTTTATTTTGAAGGACGCTTATTTGAGTGTATAACTGACTCCCAACATAACCACACCTTAATTCTTCTTTAGTAAAGCGTGAGTGATTTAACACGATAAAACATTTTGAATGTCGCGGTTTTTCAGATGTCATACCTAACTGTTAACCATTTTTGAATGGGCTGATTAAACCCTCACAATGTCACTTTTTAAATGCATAATTAGTTACACTTCCACTCTCTTCTGTTATTTTCAGCTAGTTATAATGGATTTTTCAAAAATACCTAAAGAACTCGCCCATTTAAATGTGTTCTTGAGATGCGCTACAGATCATTATACAAAAGACCCCACTATCACTTACTACTGTAAGCTGTATAAATAGGCTTTTATCCGAAGTAAACTACAGGTCTGCTTCAAGCATTTCAGAGAGGTTTAAGTACAAACCAAAAATCACCATCTATCAAAGTATTTCTATCATCTCTTATGGATAAATTGGAAGAATTAAAACAAAATAACTCAGATCGTGAAGAAGTTATGAATGAAACAATAGGAATACCATATGTTGAACAGTATGCCCTCAGATTGTTTAAAGCCGCGTATGGAAAAGACATGAATGGCGATTTTGGACCGTACGTTTAATTTCATGTACTAACAGCTTTAGTTCTACTGTGAAATTATTTCTTACAGCAGCGACACTGTTAGATGTTGTTTCAGGAGTTGGAGAAGTTGGTGATGATGTAAGCCAATATTCATGGATTGATTGAAACATATTTTTACTGTGTTAGATTGAAAAGGCTAGAAAGTATGCTAAATGGAAGGCTGTTTACATAAGTAAATGCTTAAAATCTGGAGAAGTTCCAGTTAGTGGTCCTATTCCCGATACTGATGCAGCTTGCACTCCCAGTAAGTTCATTGTTATTGTGTGTTAAGTATTTCTTCTATTGTAAATTTGTTTACATTTCCAAAAACTTGTAGTAATGAAACGGTGTTTAATCGCCGACCAAAAGAACTTTCAGGATTTTGGTAGTTAGATGCAATTTTTACTCTTCTGTGTATGTGTGCCTGTGTGACTGGAACTCAGGGGCAGTCAACTTGAGGTGCTATGAATTAGACCTTTTCTCACTCATTGTCTCCTTATGATACAACTATTACAATTTTTATACGCAAATATTTTCTCACACTTGGCTGTATGATCTAATGTGCAACTAGCTTTTTAATTGCAGCTAGGTGTTTAAGCCCTATAAATGGTGGACGTGAATTAGGGATAATGTGAAACAGCACTTGTCAGTAATAATATCAGTATCGTGCAGCCTAATCTGCTAAGCTAACAGGTACGCCTTTTGTTTCATGACTAATTATTTGGTCGTGAAATTTTTACCCAATGTGTAAAACTCTAATCCAGTAAAACCTTACTCTGCATGGATGTGAACGAAGTCTCCTTTTCCACAGCTTCATTGGGAAGTTGCCCTTTATAACTTAATTCTCATAAACAAGATTTTGGAGAAATATCAAAGTTAGAGGTTTTGCAATACAAACAATTTAAATTGACTGTGGCACAACTATTCAGGATGTAGTCCGGTAATACCATCGTGGCTTTTGTCCAAAGCAAAACGTCCAGACCGCGAAGTTGTACACACTTGAGTTTAGGAAGGTGAACCATGGAACCACTGTATAGGTCTAATTAGTAGGAGATTTTCTAACCAATCTTTACCAGTCGTCGACTGTTTCGAGACTGGATTCATCATCGGTGGGATTATTCTAACTAACCGTGTACATTTGGCTAAGATAAACTGAACATAATGGTAGATAATCCAATGATATTGCTTAATTGTTCTCTTAAATTATATTTAGTTTATCTGCTTGTATTTATTGGTTTGTCTTCTGACATTCAAACTCACTGTTTCATGTATTGGAGTGAAAGTAATCCATCTAAATACTTAAAATAATGATTGACAAGGCATTTTATTTGGTGGTCGCATTATCTGTGATGATATTTACCTGAGCTAGTTTCCTTTCGGTATGTTGTATCCTTTGTTTATGAAATCCAGGGTAGACTTCTGGTTTCAATAACTATTGTTGGTTGATTTTAGTATTTGCTTCGCCTGTTAGTTATCGAAGTCTGTGCGAAAATTTTCGTAGCTTACTGGTTATTTGTCTTGTAGAAATGATAGTAATAGAAATAGCTGTTACAGCAATTGCATACCGGCTTTAGGCTGTGAAGTATATCTGTTGATTAAGAATCAGCTAAAATGATCGATTGCATAAACCTCCGTAGGTGAATTTGGATCTCATCAATTCAAGCTGCGATAAATAGAGAAAGTACACATATGAACAGTTCAGAAACCTACTGTTAGTAAGATAGGCACACTGGATTGTGAAGGATAAATAATTAAATGAAAATTAGCAAAAAGTTTCGAAATTCGGACGGCTATAAGAAGTCAATGTGTTTGTGCAACTGTTAATTGGTTTAATCGATGCTATTAATAGCTTTCAACTGTCGATATTTAGGATTATAAGGAGCTGTACCAGAAAACGTACATCGTGAATGGCTTAAGTCAACAGTTGCCTTTGTAAGTTAAAGCCACATTAGGTTTGACTGTTCCAACTTCTTTCAAGTAAGTCCTAGTTCTGGCAGTATCGTTCATCAGGGAAGATAATGACTGCATATATTAACTGATTGAAGATGCCCATTCTTGTGATAATGATCCAGATAGGAACACAATAATAACTCAATTCAATGAAGTACATTTTACTTTAAAATACACGTGCGAAGAGAAATCCCAAAATAGAATCACCTTCTTGGACATCCTCTTCACAAGAAAACCAGATGGTAGTATAAAGAGAAATTTGCATAGGAAAAGCACATGGTCAGGACAATATACACATTTTCACAGCTTCTTTCCTCTCCAGTGCAAAAGAAATGTAGTAAAGACCCTCAGCCATGTGGTTAGAGCTATATGCTCCGAAGAGCTAATTGAAGCTGAACTAAGGATTGTATATGATACCTTGATTCAAAATAGCTATCCCGACAAATTTATCTGGAAACATATGACAAAGAAAGCGTAAAAAGGCTACTCACTATCCGTAAACAAGAAGCCTTTGTATGTACGACTGCAATTCAATGGCGATATACCTAGCGAAATAATTACGAAGTCGGAAAAATCAGTTCAAAGAACTTTTAATCCGAGCAAACTTCAGGTCTTATTTTCTACAAGACCAATGGGGATTCCTCTATTGAAAGATGAAGTACCCAGATTAGCCAAATAAAGTATATTTCAATAGTTTACACACAATGATAAGTTTTGTTATTGGTAATATTTCGCGCAAAATTACCAATAGCAAAACTGATCATTGTGTGTAAACTATTGAAATATAATTATACTTTATTTGATCTAATCCACAATGCTCAAACTTTTTACTGATATTAACTAGACTAGCCACTTCTAATTGTATTTACCAATTCAACTGAGCCTGTGCTCGGGAGCATCTACCTGTGTGGTTAAATAAACGTGTAATTAAAAGCATCAATAGCTCCTTATTAGAACACCTGGTTCAAACTGGCCACAAAGCCAACACTGAAGAGTCCTTCACCATCATCTATTGGGTATCAAACAAACTGCCAAAATCGTCCAGGTACTGCATACTCCAAACAGCAGAGGCAACTGCGATTCGCCTGAGACAACTGGTGCTCTATGTGCAGAAGAAACAGGTCCAACTACTGTTACTGCCCTGGTCTGCTTTGGACTTTGCAAATTCATAAATACCTTATTACATCGACCCTTTTGTAATGGCCCTCCGTCCTGTACATATAAATTCCTCTGCCCCTTGTCATTACACTTGCATTAACTAACCTTTTGTTTTCTCATTGAAACGTAGTCGCTAACTTACACATCGACACACTTACAAGGAACATAAATTTCAACCCCAAAAATTCTTTTTCTCTACCTCCGTCCTTGACATGATCACTCATCCATCTGAAGTATATAATCAATATGAATGGAACTCGATATGAACATGACTCATGAGAATTTATTATTGTCATTCATAATCATTTACTTTGTACTCTTGGTGTTGAATTTAGTATCACAATTTTACTCACTACCGTATACATCATCCATTGACTTATAAATGTCCAAACCAAGTTCACTTTTAATACTTTAAAAAAATTTTGGCATTGGGTATATGATATTCATTATAATAATTTCCCAATGAATGAAAAACAAAACCATATTGTTTTTACTGACGTTTCGCTATTTAATGCTAATAGCTTTATCAAAGTATTATTAAACCGGAATTTACAAAATCTCAGCATATAACAAAGAGTTTAGGGATGAGACAATAGACTTAGGTCAAGTTAAAGGTTCATATTGAAAGTCAAAAAGACAATGAAGATCACATCCAGTAAATAATACTGTTTCATTGTGTGATACATCTAATAAACAAACTAATGTAGAATTACTTACTACCACAGTGCCCAAGTTTTACACATATATTAATTGCAGATAACTATAGGAATTCTGATCTAAATGATCCGATGTTAGTCCTTTCAAAAACCACTGATGTCAATAACAATCATTCTGTCATTATAATGGATATATAACTGTAGAACCTGATGATGAAGTTATCGAAAAGAATATTCTTTGTTCAATAATCAATCTTTTGAGACTGCATATATGTCTTAAGCAACTCGACTAGAGAAGTTTGACGATCACATCGATTAATTTATTGTTATCACTCTACAACCTACGTTTAATCTCATTATTACTGTTTTTCCACATAACATGAACGTTTAAGATAAGTCACTCATAGTCAGATGTATTTCATTTATTTACTTGTTTAAAGTGAAAAAAACATCTAGAAAGTGGAGTATATTATCAAAGTTTTGAGAAAAATTAAAGGTTCACTTTCAGGACTCAGAAGAAACCTAATAAGTGAGTGTCTTTTATTTTGGCTATGGACTAAACATTCAGCAATAACCTAAACCAAAGGATGTGTCTATGCCTTTTTGATATAATAATAACTAGTCAAAACATTTTTTGCACGAACCCGCAAGTTAGTGCTCATACAAAACTATCATAGAAGTATCCGTAGTTCCTAGTCATTCTCCTTTTTCCTGTAGGAATACGCGTACCTTCCTGGTATATTTTGTCTTTTCATTATAGGAATGGTATCCCAGTTGTCAGTCATATGCTTGTCATGTGTTAAAGTAATGCGGGTCAATAACAACATAGTTTCTTCATTCTCATGAATTAAGACGTATATATAAGGAAAAAGTGGAATTAGTTTGAAACACTGCTGTAGTTAACTATAACAATTGGTATGCTGAGGTTTGGAACATCACTGTATGTAAAGCTAAAATCACCTCAGATCAAATTATTATAACTGTAACCATGTACCTAAAAAGTGTGAAGCTTTGCGAGTAATAAAGACATGGTCAACTACCTTCGCTTCATTTTGCTCATTTCATTCTTAATGCAAACTCCTCCTCCTATTAACAATCTTAATATATAATAATATATTATTATTCCCTTGGATTCCGAGTGGAACATAAGGCTTCAACAACACATCTCCACTTTCTTCTATTTTCTGCCATCCTCTTCAGCTGGGTCTACGATTGCCCGAACTCTCATCTCTTCCTCACACGATCTTCTCCATGTCACCCTAGGACGACCCACTCTTTGCTTCCCGTTTGGATTCCACTCGAAGGCCTGGCGCGTGATGTCACTCGACGGCCTCCTCAATGTGTGCCCGATCCATCTCTATTTTCTCCTACAAATTTGTTGAGCAAGCGGCTCTTGGTTGGTTTGTTCCCTGAGTTTCTTGTTACTAATTCTTTCTGGTCATTTGATCTTCAGGATGGAGCCAGCGAAGGCAGCTGTTGATGAAAGTTTGCAACCTGTTGGAAATCCTTTTCGTTACACGCCATGTTTCTGACCCGCATAGAAGGACCGACTTGACATTGTTGTTGAAAATCCGAACTTGTTGTTTATACTGAGTGTGGAAGATTTCCAAACTGACTTCAGGTCGATGAAGGTGTGTCTTGCCCTTCTGATTTTGGCTTTGACATCTTCATCCATTCCGCCTGCCTGTGGTTGAAACGGTGCTGCCTAGATAAGTGAAGGAAGTAATCTCTGTCAAATCTTTCCAGTTGGTGGTGATTGGTGCTGGCTGTTGCTGTTGTTGCGGTTCGTTGTCTATCTTCATCACCTCCGTCTTCTCTATGTTCACCTGCAGTCCTGTCTTCGCTGCCTCTTCAACCAGTTTGTTAGTTTTCACTTGCAAGTTTTCGAGTTTGTGTGACATTTGACACATGTCATCTGCGAAATCCAGATCTAGAGTCTTCCTACCGGTGGTCCAGCGTATTCCTGACTCCTTGCTCCTCACAGTCTGACGCAAATTCCAGTCCGCCACAATTAAGAATATTATTGGTGATAATAGGCCTTGTCTCACCCCTGTATTCATTTTGAACGCCTTGATGAGTTTTCCGTTGTGGATTGCCTGACAGGTGGCACCGGTGTATAGCTGTTGAATGAGGTTGTTCAAGACCTGGCTACTGCACGCCATAGTGTTGAAGTAGTTTCCAAATTAGGGTCAACGCTGTCGAAGGCGTTTTCGAATTCGATGAAGTTGAGGTAGAGGTTTGACTGTCATTCTATGCTTTGTTCGATGACGATGCGTAAACTTGCAATTTGATCAGCACATGATTTGCCTTTCCTGAATCCAGCTTGTTCTGGGCTAACATAGTTCTGTATCCAGTGCATCCTTTATTCTCTCCAGGATGATGTGAGTTAGTATTTTACTTGGTGTGGACAAGAGCATGATTCCACGCCAGTTCTTGCACAGGCCTAAGTCACCCTTCTTTGTCATCTTGACAAGGTAGCCTTTCTTCGGATCGATAGGGACTTTTCTTTCTTTCAAAACCTTTTGCAGTAGTGGCCTGAGAACATTTGCCACAGTCTCTGGGTCTGTTTTCAGTGTTTCGGGGTGAATTCCGTTTGGTCCTGCTGCTTTCCCAGCCTTCAGTAGCTTGATTGCATTCAGGATTTCTTCTTTCTTTGAAGGATCGGTGTCCACTAGGAGTTCTGTGCGTGCTGTTGGTGGTGGTATATTTCTGGGCGAGTTGCAGATGATGGTCGGTTCACGAGTCCTTTAAAGTGATCAGCTCATTGTTTTATTTGTTTCTCCACCTTGGCAATCGGGTTCCCTTGAGCATCTTTTATTGGTTTCATCATCTGGGTTGACCTCTTCCCGGATAGAGACTTGGTTATCTGATGTAGTATCCTGAGGTCTCTTTGGTCTGCGGCCTGCCTGCCTGTTCTGCTTCAGTTGCCGACCAGTGTGTCGTAGAATTATCTTTTGTCTTTCCTAGCACTCTTCTTCACTTATCTATTCAGCGCCGTGTACCTTGAACTCAGCTTCTCATTCTGTCGTCCATCTCCGCATTGAGTCATCTTCTCTTTCACCACCCTCCTCTCCTCGATTAGCTTCCAGAGCCATTCTTTATCTTCTCTCTTCTTTCTTCCTAGAAAAGTTGTACACGTTTCCTTGAACATCACCGTCAGAGGGTTAGTTCCGATGTTCTTCCACATAGGTGTCCTCAGTAATGCCAATTAGTGTATCCGACTTTGCTCTGATATCTGTAGTGAAAGCCTCCCCTGTGGTTTTGTCCTTCAGTTTCTGAATGTTGAACTTGAATTGTGGCCTGTCTCCAGTTGTTGTCAGAGATTTTAGGTTCACCTTGAAGGTTTCTTGAACTAGATGATGATCTGAGCCCACATCTGCTCCCCTTCTCGACTTTGTGTCCAGCAGGCTGTGTCTCCACTTCCTTGAGCAGCATTGCGATGAAACCAAATCTATCTGGTTTGTGGTATGTCCGTCAGGCGAAATCCATGTTGCTTTGTGTATATACTTGTTATTGTATGCACTGACTCTGATCACCAAATCATTGACAGCGCAGAGGTCTGCGAAGAGTTCTCCATTCCCATTCATTTCTCCGAGAGCCTCTCGACCCATGATGAGTTCCCTTTCTGTATAATCTGCTCCTAGCTCGGCTGGCATTCATATCATCCATGGGGATTTTGATGTCACCATTTGGGATGTTGTCCATTACTGTTTGTAGTTGTCTGTAAAAGTCTTGCCTCTTCTCTTGTTCAGAGTTGTTTGTAGTTACGTTATTATTTATTATATATTTTTGTTCCCTTGGGTTCCTAGTGGAACATAGGGCTTCAACTGCATGCCTCCACTTGCTTCTGTCTTCTGCTGTACTTTTCACTTGTATCCATGTTAGTCCATACTGTTTTAACTCCTCTTCACACGATCTCCTCCATGTCATCCGTGGCGTCCCACTCGCCGCTTCCCTTTCGGGTTCCACTCGAGGGCCTGACGCACGATGTCACCCAGCGGCCTCCTCAGCGAGTGTCCAATCCATCTCCACTTTCTCCTGCACATTTGTTGGGCAATTGGTTCTTGTTTTGTTTGTTCCCATAGTTTCTTGTTCGTGATTCTTTCCGGCCATCTGATCTTGAGTATAGAACGAAGACAGCTGTTAATAAAGGTCTGCAACCTGTTGGAAATATTCTTGGTGACCTGCCAAGTTTCTGATCCGTATAGAAGAACTGACTTGACGTTTGTATTGAAAATCCGAATTTTGTTGATGCTGATTGACGAAGATTTCCAGATTGGTTTCAGGTTGATGAATGTGTTTCTCGCCTTCCCGATTCTCGATTTGACATCCTCGTCCGTTCCTCCTGTAGTTGAGACAATGCTCCCTAGATAAGTGAATGAAGTAACCTCTTTCAAATCCCTCCCGTTGATGGTGATTGGCGCTGGATGTTGCTGTTGTTGTTGCAGTTGCGTAGCATTGGATAATTGTGACCTTCCTTCCTTTTGAGTTGAATCTTGCTGTCAAGATCCTGGATGAAATTGGTTCCCACTGAATTAGGGCTCTGGCTACCACTGGTGGCATCATAATGGCCACCTCCTCAGTGTGTTCGTGGTTGTCGTCTGTGTGACTGGCGTAGATTGCTAACTCTTCAGTTGACAATTTTGTTAGTCCACATCCATCCCGTCTGCTCTCGCAGATACGCATCACTTCTAAGGCATATCTTCGCCTTTCTTTGTCTACCTGGGCAGTTTTCCCAGCCTTGTACATTGTACTGACATTCCACGTCCTCATTCTTATTCTTGATTTCATCGAGAGAAGACACATCGACTTGCTGACTGGCTTCCCGAAGGCTTTTACCAGCCCGCTGTGTCATTTCGCCTTTCTGATTCCAGCGAAGAATGAGGATGTTATTTGAATTTTTTGTATTCTTGATATATTTTCTGTGCGTTGAAGTTTCTCTCGCAGTTTGATAGGTTTAGTGGTGTGAGGTTGCTAGCCCCACGCCCAACCCTCCCTCTTTACCCGGGCTTGGGACTGGCTAGAAAACTAGGAAGCTAGTTAATTATTCGAAGTTGGAAGTCGTGATAACAGTTTGTTTTTCAGATATTGTTTGGGGTCACTTAGCTCCCTATCGAACGCTGGTTTTATTGATTTAGTTTCGATGTCTTCTTCGATTTTTATTCACTGTTCATGATGGTATTGGTAGTGTGTTCATATGGAAAAGCTTATTGAGTTGATTTTTCGATTCTTGGGACTTCATCGGTTTTTGCTGACCTAATATTATTATTTTTGTTGTCATGTGGGTTGTTTTAATGACGGCTTTTTCAGGTTGTGGCCATGAGTAGGACGGAAGGGTGCGTGTTATCTTAGACAGAAGTCGTCGTGTATATGTATCTGCATCGTAGTAATTGATGATGGTGTTTCCACTGGAATTCATACTCAACACCGACTATTGGAAACACCACACCGCTACATATCACACTGTACAAGGTTTGTTGTGCTTGTTAATTAGTGCCTTATATAAGTGGAGTATGACTAACTTTGTTTTCTCAAGTGCGTTAGTGACAAGATTTTTACTACTCTTCGAGCTCAGTCTTAGCAGGTTTTAAAGCAGTGCTCTTATTCCTCATGCTGGAGTTATTCTTTTTAATTATTCTTCAAGTCCTTAAGCCGTTCATAGAGGTTTTGAAATTCGCCAACACATTTAGCTGCATTTGTTATGTATACTGAATTACAACTTGCTCAGTGTCCAGTATTCCCTATGAAAGAGTTAATTGAAAGAAAAAAACCAGTAGTGGTGATAGTGAAACTTGGTAGTAGTGTAACAACACAAGACAAGGGCCAGGCAACAGATCGTTTATTTAGGAAATAAAGAGATATTTATAGATTGTCATGTACATTATTATAGATTATCGCAAGCAAACACAGTTTTCTGATTGGTGGTTTCTCGCTGAACGTTAATCATTCATCTCTTTGTGGCCGTTTATTGAAGTTCAGATTATCTATCTGCAAATTGCATCCGCCCAAGAAAAGTCTGCTGTGATTGGTTGCTGAATCAGTCTTTGTTCTTATTTTTCTCACGACCAATATTGGGGAGGTATACATTGACGTAAATTACCGTCTACCAATTTGGCTAGCAGCCAGCTCTCACCACAGTAGTATGTGTGAAGTCACTTAAGTATCATTTTCTTTTTGTCCTGCTTAGAAATTGTCAAATTAAAACTGTTCGTCTTTTGCAAACACTTACATTACTTTTTTTCCTATCATACACTGAAGGTTCCGGTAAGTTGTAAATCAACTCACTTTTTTTTACCTTATTATAGTTTCTTTTTATTGTTTACTACTATCTAAATTCATCTAACGTCATCAAACTGTTTGCATATAGTGTATGACGTTTGTGAGATTACCGTACGTAACGCTGCTCGATAGATTGTCTGAAGTGATGTCGATGTGCGAACTTTTCACCTTGTTTTACATCTTCGACATATTGCTATAAGTAAATAACTTCGCTTTTCTAATCTGCATTTCCTTTACGTCTTTCTGTACGATTCTAGATTTAAACACTCATGACTGACTCGTTTAATATAAGGAATCACATGTGAACTCGCAAAGATGTTTCTACCCATATGTGAAATATGCCTAGTTTTATCTCTTAGCTGACTTAGTTTTTCAAACTTATTTCTCTTCCTTTATTTTATTGTTTTCTTCCTGTTATGTGATTTCCAATATGCCAGTTACATCAAGTGAAAACACCGAAAACGTATGTGTTTCTTCTCCTGTGCTTAGTGTGTAAATTTGTCTCACAAACTACTGTTTTCAGTACTTTTATCCGTGTATCATTCCTTTACGAGAACTAACAATGAAGTGCTGGCGGCTGAAAATAAAAGACAGCCACAAAAACTGCCTCGAAATAAACCGTTACTTCACAGACTACAGAACCAAGTATATACTACTCGTTGAGTATAACCTATTTCCATTGCCTGCTACAAATTTTATTTTTCAGTTCTCCATTGATCATGTCAAACCACATTCTTTCCTGTATTTTTATAGTAAGAATAGCATAATTTAAAAGGCATACGCATATGTTGGTAACGATTTATGTATAGCTGCTTATTTTTATTTTTTTACGTTACTTTGCTCGTGTTGTTGTCTCATAGTTAGGTAGTGTCAAGTTTATCAATATCTATTAGCACACATATGTGTTATGTACACCATATATAAGCAATACCTGGTGAGGCTATCCTGACTAACCTTGATATAATTCGTGGCAATTTATGACGGCGAAATAAAAAATATGGATCTCGACTGGTCTAATAGTCTGGAGGCAGTGGGTCACAGAGACTTTTTTTTACTGTTTGTCATTACCTATTACAGCGATGCTGTGAAAAATTCTAGTTCATATTTACTGACGTCAAAATATTTTTGGGCCTTTCGCACATAGTGTTCGTTGTTATTAGAAATTTGTATTTCCAGTGAATGAGAAATTCACGATGTTACTTTTCTATAGAATTATCTACTGTTAATGCAATAAAAGACTTCATTCCTTCACGTGTTTCCTAACGGAATCATTAATTGATGATGGCGCTCATTGTTTACAGATAGCACAACCGAAATTCAAAAGACGCATCCTATAATAATGTTTTAATTTGGGTATATGTAAAACTTTTTGTAATGTCATACTGTGTGGTTACTGAAACCGTAACGGCTAGTTGCTGTTAATCAATTGCGTAGTCGTTGTGTAAGCCTATGTCGTATATTAATGTGATAATAATTCCACCATGAAGTCGAAAAATCACATGCAAGACTGTGCAATATACAATCACTTCTTTGGGTGTGAAAATGAAACTGGTCAATTAGACCTCGCTATGGTGAATTGACCCAAATGGTTGTACCACTCTATTGTATTGTGAATTTAATGCACAAAATGGTTCGAAGCTGTTAATTCTGAGACTGTGATTTCTAATCTAGTGACCAATGTTTATTCACTTTCTTATGGATAATGATATCATGTAGCGATTTGGAATCAACATTTATTGGCGTCTGAACACACTTCTGATTGTATCACTAATTATCGAAAATCGGAAGATGTCAACTGATGCAATTTTTCACTTATTGTGTGTTGTTTTTAATCGCATAACGTTTTACTGTATACTGGTGAAATATCTCTATTTGAAAATGGTTACCCACTGTTGTAAGGCTTTTTTCTAGTTAATTACTACCTTCAGATTTATCTTTCACAAATAAGTCGGAATGAAGTTTTCTACTTTAGTGGTTAGTTGACGGGAGTTTTGTGTCTACAAATAATTATGCATGTATGCACCAGTGGTGTAAGTTCGATATTACTGAAGTAAAGATGTCATCAAGATATCACAATAGTATTTGCTTCAAATTATCTGTCGGTCGAACTGATGCACTATCTGTATGAATGCTCATTTGACAGTCGAAAAGTTCTGTTACTTTTTCCTAGATTATAATCGATATATTCATTATCCGTAGATAAACCGTGTAAGGTTACGTTAGAACAACACACGAAGTAATCTTATTTTATACATACCAACAGTTTCGCGTATTTCAGTTTCCGAATTGTACTTTACTCTATCTGTCACTTAAATGTACGTTAAGGATGTTTAAGTCGATTAACTTTATTGAATTTTCTTCGAACATTTGCTCTGTCATATAAGTACTAATGAAAATATGTTGAATAATTACTTAAACTGCGTATATATATATGTATGTCAATGAGTGCTTGAAATAAAGTTAAACACTGCTTTTTACCGTCGTTTTCTATTCACTATTGACCTGGTAAATAATCACCACAATGTTAGTTTCTCATACATTACAATTTACAGAGTTTTTGGGAAATTGGATTGGTTTTCTGGTTGTATTCACCATGAATCAGTACCATCTAAAGAAGCACTTGACATCTGCTTCATCTTATTTCGGTCACTTCAACAATGCAAACTAATGGGGCACCGTGAAGGGTCTGATTCATTTCTTCCAGATCACTTGTCATATTTTGATTTTCAAGGATTCCCAATCTGACGTTGGTTCATAAAAGCAACACATTGTTTAATCCACTTTCAGTTTTGCGTTAGACGTATTACTACTTGCAATTTTAGATTCCTTTTTAACCGACAAATGATGTTTTTGAAATCTTTCCTTTGAGTCGATTTTTTCCTTCATTGTTTATCCATTATAAGGAGTCTCTACAAACTCACAAATATTTCGAAACCTTCATAAACAAAAAAGTTTTTCCCGGCATGCATATTCTACTCGGTAAATGTAAATATTAATCAATTTTTAAGTTGTCTGCATTCGGTCTCAATTAACTAAAAGTGAAATGGTTGCTTATTTTTTTGGGTGTAGTAACCCTTTTAAGTTTGTGGCTACATTGCTCAGCATACCAGAAACTTTTTTGTCTTTTATTAGTTTCCTGTAGTTACTACTTGGGTGCTGTTTTACTATCCAAGATAAAACTTATTTGCAACCTATTGATACACTCATTTTTGCTGCATGACTGTAGAGATATGCAACATTAGGATTATTTTTCTACTGTTATTTATTTTCTGTGAAATTAGATCATGTTTTATATTTGGATCAAGAAATAGGCTTTCAGCGAGTGTTACTAATTATGGTAGCAAGTGTGTTTGAAGATATGGTACAGATAGTCGAATATTTACTCTTCCTGAAATGCGACTTCATGTAAAGAAGTAAAAGTAAAGGATCTCATCACCCTGCGGTTCTAAGTAATTGGCGATTAGACTGCATAAAATATCTTTATTATTGTTGAAATTTCACCTTCATAATCTCATTATATTTTTTCCATCATTTCTATCTTAGGAATAACAAAAATACGGATTTTTAAAATTAAAATAAGACACATAAACCATATTTTTCCATTTGAATCTTCCTCATGGCTTTAAAATATGTATGAAATTACAACCTATGATGATGATTTGTCTATCACTGTTGAGGGTTGTAAGTTATAGTAGTTATCATGAGGATAACACTAATATTAACACTGATAATGAATCAAGTTAGAGTCACCATTGCTCAACTGAAAGATAAATTAGCTTTCTGTGCCCCTTATGTGTGCATTTGAAAATTTAGTTGCTTCTGTGGAGAAAGTTATATAATTATTACTGCAGCTAATTGTTCGCACAAATACCGAATAAAAACATTTAGCAACTTCCCAGTAAATTTTCCAACTAGTAAATGAGAAGACTTGCGTAAATGTTGTTGGGAAGTTTTTTCCAACAAAACGAGAGATAGATATTGGGAGCTAACTAAAAAAATGCAACGCGAAACTGAGCATTTAGTAACCTAGCTCGAGTAGTGGGCATCTACTAAATTGGTAAAATCTGATTGTTTAACGGATAGTCATTTGTAGAATGTGAATTCTGGTTGGTATAATTCCTAAGTAGTCACTAGTTGCATACAGTGCCTCCAAAGCCTCAGGATGGTCGGGGGTGGGTGCCTTGCGCTGCGGGTTGGCCACCCCTCCGCACACCTCTTGAAATGCTCCCATATGACCGGGCGTCTTACATAGCCTCTCCTGAGGAAGTCCTACTCACTGCCTTCACGTGGCGGAGGTGTTTTTCACCAAAGTGAGAGGGCGAAAGCGGATGCCCGGCGCTCTTCACCGGGTTGACTGTCCATTGGATGACAGTCTAGGGGAGATGGCTAAACCCTGATTCCAAACCTCCAACCACTGGCGTATGAAGCTCACTGGAGCTCACCGGCAGACGTATGGACAAAGGGCTTGTTGGATGTCCTGGATGTCTGGCCCCATTCAAAAAGGCGTATGAACCGAACTCCGGTCACCGGCTGCCAATGGATAGTGGACTCCCTACTCCACTCCTACTGCCTTGTAGGTCACACTTGGTTGTGTAAAGGCTAGAGTTGCACTCTCAAACAAAAGGCCGAGTGGTTCTGGGGACATCACTCGTACCAAATTCCCATGAAACTTCGTAAACTCTCTTCATCAGATCGCTGCGCCTGGGTAGCGATGATTTGAAAAGTTCATGAAGCCGGCTCATCCTTCCGTAGGAGATAGCCGAAGCAAAGTAAAAGTAAGTTGCATACAGTGACGCGGTAGTCAAACAAGCAACTGAATGGAAGTATTGCTGGGCAACTTCCTTCGTAACCGGTAAAGGGTTTCTGCAAAGTTAATAGCCTCAATTTTGTCTCATTTGGTTGTTGGAGTTTATTTAGTGGATATAACTTTTTTCATTAACGTTGATCGTATTCCATCGGATCTTTCTAACTAATCTTTTACTTTTAGGCAGTGCTATGGGAATCGGGGATAATACTCCTAGTCTGTGCATTCTAAAAACGCTTGTTCCAAATTTATCTTCCTCTTGGTCATTACATTGGTTAGTCATTTGTGAGTAACCAGTGCCATATGTCCAGGCCTTAGTGTTTGTGCTGACTGAGTTGTATCGGTCAGGTTTCAAAACAATGTCGTTTTCTTTTTCATCCATTGGGAAGTACAAAAAATTTCGTTACCCTTGACTTTACTACTACTATTTGTCATAATATTTATCAAAGACCCTTAAGTCGCCGTGATTAGTTGGGATTTTATGTGTACCTTAAGTCATTTATACTGTGGTGAAGCCTAAGGAAGATATAAGTGTTGGCCTGCTTAGATACTAAAAACCTCCACCACCATGTTGTACCTAATTTCTCGTGTTCGCCTTGTTCTATTCTAATAAAATATGACCTCTAGTCGCATTGTTTACCCTCGGGAATACTTAAAGTTTTTACAACTAGTAAGTTTTCACTAACCTCAAGAAAAAGCATCTTGGGTGACAACGTGCGATAAAATGCGTCCCAATACACCAAATGATTGTTCCCGAGGTTATGAGTACTACATGCTTGATAAAATTAACCTCCTGCAGTTCTTCGCATCTTCCATTATGTATCGCAATACAAGGGTAATAACTCTTCAAGAAACTTGGGTTCATGATTTATATGATGATAATCTAGTCTTTCTAAATGATTTCAGATTATCTAGACAAGATCTGTGTAGCTCTTAGAAGAAAAGCGGTGGTGGCTCCGCAACTTTTATCAGTTCTCAGTGGTCTACTTCCAATAGGGTATACTTTAAATTCTCAAACGGCAGAATCGACTACATTACTGTTAAATGTCGTTTCCAACACTTATATTGCACCTGATTGTAATCTGTCAGAACTATCCATATTTACTGATGAATTCAGTGTTTTTGCTGCTAACTGTTTGTCAGTAGGGGCTGAGGATTTCGATTCTTGAGACAGTTTTCCTTACGTCTCTACATCACCAAAATATTAACTTTGTAACTGGTCTAGACAACATGCTAGATTTAGTGTTTATAAATAACTTCAAATCTGTGGAAAGTATTCCACCAAATTCCATATTAGTTTTTTTTTAATGTATCACACAGTGAAACAGTATTATTTACTGGATGACGTTTCGAACAAAAATTGTTGTTCATAATCATATCAATTATAATCACACGACTTAGAAACTTGAGTTTTATAGTTTTCTTTGTCCTCTCCTATTTGTCGTTATTGGGGTAGTAGAATTTTCTAGATATCTGGGACAGGTGTTGAATCATACCTATTACACGTATTTGCAGTTGATTCGATAAACAAAGCTTCTGTTATCAATCTCTTCCTCCACTCTGTGGCATTAGATTTTAAAACTGTCATCCTATCCCATCCATCCTATTGTATGGTTGTGTGTAACTGCATGTAGTGCTATAGCTGAACTATTCTCTAGATTTCTTATCTTATTCGGGCAACTAATCTAGATTTTCCTGCTAGGTTTTTATGCTCGCTAGTATGACTGCCCTTGTTCTACTAGTTTGACCTGACAATCATTGCAGGGTATTAGATAAACTAAACTTTTGTTTTAAAGGCTCCACAGGATCCTTTAACCGACAAAGCTTGTTTCTAATTGAGTTTGTGGTTGGTTTGAATGTCACTTTTATTCCTGCGTAAGGTTTCCGAGGTTGTATGGAAGGATTATTTAGATTCCTTATTGTTGGTGTTGTCTTGCGCATGTTTGACTTTCTGACCAATTTATCAGGGTAATTATTAAGTTTCAAAGCTTCTCTTATATACCCTATCTCCTGTCTGAGATTTTCTTTGGTACTACTTAGTTTAGTTAGGAATGACCGCCTTCCTCGTTTCAATTCAGATGATGTTCGTAAATGTCTCCGCAACTTGGAACCTCCCCACTGTCTAGGTCCAGATATCTTGCTTGCTATTGTCATCAGAAAATGTGCGGATATTTTATGTAATCCTCCCACTAATGTTTTCATTGCACCATTCTCCACAAATGTTCTTTCTGCGGCTTGGGAAGACATTAGAATTGTTACGGCGTCTTAATCATCAATGGATCACTTGTTAATTTTTAACCAATCACTATTACCTGTTGCGTGATGTTATGACACTTTCATCTGGTCGTACATCTGAAATAAACTTCCAAACCCACATTTATTATTTTTTTTTCAGTAAGCCACTGACTCACTGAGCAGTCGAATTAACTTTGGTCATGCTTTTATGATAAGTGTCGGTGTATATCGGAACACTTTTATTTTCGTTTAGGTAATATCAAATGGTTCAGATATTTGCTTTTAGCATCTATGTATAACCCCCAAAATTGTTTATTTCAACTAAAATGCGAAAAGTCTTTGGTTGAAAGCAGAACGTTGTGTATCGCACTTGTGCAGTATAAGGTGATGCTACAATACTTGTGTATATTTGCTCCCAGTTTTTTGTGAGTGACTGTGAAAGTTGCTTAACCCCCAGTAGATTAGTTACTAAAAGAAGCAAAGAGCCACGTTTTTAATTTCCAGCTGCTGCGTCACCGAGTTATTTCGTTTCCCGTTAAAAAGAGGACTTACGGTACTACTCCACACTGAGTTACATGGATGTGAAAGATTGAATTGGATTTGAAGTACCTGTTCATACCAAACTTGAAATTTAAAGTGGGGTTGATAAGGCTCTGAGTCTTCACCAACTGTGAAATTGCCTTACCTATTGCTTTTTTAATAAACAGGATTTGCTTTAATGAGATTAGATGTAAGGTTTCATCGTCAGCTGACATCAGTGATCATGATGTCAGCTCACGATGAAATCCTCCAACCAACCAAAATAAATCCCCACAAAGACCAATATTTGAAAATTCATCTGATACTCACTAGCGACTGGCTCTATTCAGGTAGTGACCTGGGGTTCTAGTGGGAAGCCGTGACCAGTAGGGTACTGCATGTTGAAGGTGAGGCAGTAACTCATTGAAGAAGACATTGCGAAGTGGTCGCACTATATCATGAATTGGCAGAAGTTAGAATTCGTGGGCCCAGTGGCTTAATAATGTACGAGCTCGCCTTGTAACCGGAAGGTCCTGGGTCGGAACCCCGGTGGGTGCGTACTGATGAAGAGTCCTAAACTCTAGGACAAAACAACTGTCCAGTACTCCCAGGTTTTCCAGTGGTTCTCTAACTGATGTCAGCTCAACCAATCAAACTAAGTCCGTACATAAACTAATACTTGTAAATAAGATGGGGGTTGATATTTCCGAATGGCAAGACTAAAACGTGGTATGAATGTTTGAAGTTCATGAATGTTAGTATAGGTGACGTAAGTCCTTAATGACCACTGAGCAAAAACATTCTTCAACATATACAGTGAAAGATATGTATTCACTCTACTTCGTCCTAAGACTTTTAATGGGCACCTGAATACCTTCTGTCTCTCCAAATTCACTTACTACATTGTCCCTTTCCAGTGTAGGTTTTTCGTATGCTAATTATCAGGATCAACTAACTTTGGTTATTGCATTTTTGTGTAAGTTCCTGCACTGGTCTCCTTGTCCACTTCACTTTTGGAAATGGTAGGTAGATATCCATCAGTATTTCTTTTTTCCAACTGCTGTTTTTCAATTCTAAGACTAGTAAATTAAGAGAGTTATAGCGTACTTGAGCTAATAATAGATTCATTTAGGCTTGTTTGTTTAGTTGGTTTTTATTCAACAGAGTTTTTTGTTAATTTTCTCTTTAAAACAAATTGAGGGGTTTCTCTTTCGTTCTGTTTGTACAGGTATTACGGGACTAGTAGGTGTAGACGATTTATTTAACGAAAAACCAAGTGTACCGAATGAAAATACACCCACAATACCCGACCATACATCAGGACAACCGTTTACTCCTGAGTCGTTCTCAGTTAGCAATCACATTTCATCAAAACAGTGGCTAGACGTGGAAAAGGATATTAAATACGCTTTAAGTGCATCCAACTACCAGGATAGAGAAACGACAGTGAAGTATCTGACACAGGCTTTAAAATCACTTGGAGTTAAGTTATAGATTAACAAATTATGATAATCCAGAATCCGCCTTCATTGTAATTAACAATTATTTTCCATTATGAAAATGACTTGCACAAATGTGCTTACGCTAATTTATGTGTGAATCGATTACATTTCTGATATTTTTATATCTCCACTGAGAAAATTGTTTTAATGTTAGCGTTTGAAAGACACTTTACCTTAAGTTGGGAAAACACCAAAATAGCTTGAAAGTTAGGACTAAAGGGAGAAGAAGGACAGGATTTCAGTGAAAACGGGATATAGATGGATGGCGCAACGTAAAACATAGCATAAAAGCGATATTTAATGATTTGAAAGATTGAGAGATTTAGTATTAACTGGCTTAGGCAGAAACAGTTAATTTATGAATTCCCTCTCGAATGCACAAAACACATGTAACTTAAACTATGTGCGAGTCCTGAGTACAGTATCCGTTAGAAAGTGCAGAAACGTTGCATTGAGCTCGTTCTGCTTACCAACTGAGTGACCACTATCAATCACATGAAATGAGATGTATCTTCGCTTAGATTTTGCATTTTTTTGAAACAGAAGGACGCAGGCTTAAGTAAATACCAGATGTTTCCAAGGTAGATTTTAAGTTATATGAACGTAGACGACACCCTTTGTCTGGATCTCAATAATGCCGAATGGAAACTGATTCGCTTTATGAAAGTGCTTGCAGTTCCATAATGGATAAGATTTTATTTTGATAAATCACACAGTGTAGTACAGTTATATTAACTGATGACGTTTCGAGCACAAACTATTGCTCATAATCATATCCATTATGGAATTATACTCTACCACAGTGCCCAAGTTTTATACTTATATCAAAGTGCTTGCAGGTTTCTATGTGGAAAATTCCTAGTTATACCTCAGTTTGTGATTTAGTGAACAGTGGTCCCTTTCGAACATTCCTTTCATATTTTCTAACTGTCCACATGAGTATACTATGAAACGCTAACATATCATCAATATGCATTACCTTGGTCTGGTATCGAGCAAGTTAAACTTTTAGCACCAGTGCAGTGCAACCGCATTAATGATCTTGAAACTCTCAGTAGGCGAGTTAGTGAAATCTGGTAAAAAGTGCCGTAATTACGAATAAAATAGGCCTGACGAAGTGTCACATTCTTAAATGGGATATCTGGAAAGTTTCAAGTTAGGTTTGGGAAAGATTAAGTTATGGTTTAAGCTAGGGATAGGTTAGAGGTTTACCTGATGAGGGCGACATTACAGTTGGTTCTAGTTAGATAAGAATTAATTTAGGGATATTTTCATTTAAGGGTTAGGCTAGGGAAATATTAGGGTTAGAAGACCTAGATAATAACATGCTTAGAAATATGGACAAATTACTATGTTGATACACCAATTAGGAATTCAGAGATAATTCTGTAACGTTAAAAATTATCATATGTAAAAGTGTCATGACTATCAGTTCCTAATTTCACGAATAAATTTAATTCATCAAAATGATTGAAATATCATATACTTCCTCAGTTGAAGAAATACCGCGAAAGCTGAACAATCTCCTGCAAACGGATGCGCAAGCAGAAGTAAACTACAGAGCACGACATAACTATGCAAAATACCAAAAACATAGTTGTCATCGTCTGCGTTATTCTGCGACTTCACGCATATACCGTTCAATTAGAACCATACTGAGAGAATTGCACTGCGAGTGCTGTATACATCTGCATTTCTCAGTCATCTACCGAAATCCCACCATATACTCGACAATGTCAGAGTTATTCTACGACATCCAGTGTCTACAGTTGAGGTCACAGCGTATTGCAGCATTACACTGCAAGTGGTATGTAGACCTGCTCTTCTCACTCTCCTCGTCATTGTCAACCACATAATGGTGATTATCTGCGTTATTTCGCCTTTTCCCGAGTATATCGTTGAATTACGAGCATATTGCAGCATTACACTGCAAGTGGTATGTAGACCTGCTCTTCTCACTCTCCTCGTCATTATCAACCACATAATGGTGATTATCTGCGTTATTTCGCCTTTTCCCGAGTATATCGTTGAATTACGAGCATATTGCAGCATTACACTGCAAGTGGTATGTAGACCTGCTCTTCTCACTCTCCTCGTCATTATCAACCACATAATGGTGATTATCTGCGTTATTTCGCCTTTTCCCGAGTATATCGTTGAATTACGAGCATATTGCAGCATTACACTGCAAGTGGTATGTAGACCTGCTCTTCTCACTCTCCTCGTCATTGTCAACCACATAATGGTGATTATCTGCGTTATTTCGCCTTTTCCCGAGTATATCGTTGAATTACGAGCATATTGCAGCATTACACTGCAAGTGGTACGTAGACCTGCTCTTCTCACTCTCCTCGTCATTGTCAACCACATAATGGTGATTATCTGCGTTATTTCGCCTTTTCCCGAGTATATCGTTGAATTACGAGCATATTGCAGCATTACACTGCAAGTGGTATGTAGACCTGCTCTTCTCACTCTCCTCGTCATCATCAACCACATAATGGTGATTATCTGCGTTATTTCGCCTTTTCCCGAGTATATCGTTGAATTACGAGCATATTGCAGCATTACACTGCAAGTGGTATGTAGACCTGCTCTTCTCACTCTCCTCGTCATTATCAACCACATAATGGTGATTATCTGCGTTATTTCGCCTTTTCCCGAGTATATCGTTGAATTACGAGCATATTGCAGCATTACACTGCAAGTGGTACGTAGACCTGCTCTTCTCACTCTCCTCGTCATTGTCAACCACATAATGGTGATTATCTGCGTTATTTCGCCTTTTCCCGAGTATATCGTTGAATTACGAGCATATTGCAGCATTACACTGCAAGTGGTACGTAGACCTGCTCTTCTCACTCTCCTCGTCATTATCAACCACATAATGGTGATTATCTGCGTTATTTCGCCTTTTCCCGAGTATATCGTTGAATTACGAGCATATTGCAGCATTACACTGCAAGTGGTATGTAGACCTGCTCTTCTCACTCTCCTCGTCATTATCAACCACATAATGGTGATTATCTGCGTTATTTCGCCTTTTCCCGAGTATATCGTTGAATTACGAGCATATTGCAGCATTACACTGCAAGTGGTATGTAGACCTGCTCTTCTCACTCTCCTCGTCATTATCAACCACATAATGGTGATTATCTGCGTTATTTCGCCTTTTCCCGAGTATATCGTTGAATTACGAGCATATTGCAGCATTACACTGCAAGTGGTACGTAGACCTGCTCTTCTCACTCTCCTCGTCATCATCAACCACATAATGGTGATTATCTGCGTTATTTCGCCTTTTCCCGAGTATATCGTTGAATTACGAGCATATTGCAGCATTACACTGCAAGTGGTATGTAGACCTGCTCTTCTCACTCTCCTCGTCATTATCAACCACATAATGGTGATTATCTGCGTTATTTCGCCTTTTCCCGAGTATATCGTTGAATTACGAGCATATTGCAGCATTACACTGCAAGTGGTACGTAGACCTGCTCTTCTCACTCTCCTCGTCATTGTCAACCACATAATGGTGATTATCTGCGTTATTTCGCCTTTTCCCGAGTATATCGTTGAATTACGAGCATATTGCAGCATTACACTGCAAGTGGTACGTAGACCTGCTCTTCTCACTCTCCTCGTCATCATCAACCACATAATGGTGATTATCTGCGTTATTTCGCCTTTTCCCGAGTATATCGTTGAATTACGAGCATATTGCAGCATTACACTGCAAGTGGTATGTAGACCTGCTCTTCTCACTCTCCTCGTCATTATCAACCACATAATGGTGATTATCTGCGTTATTTCACCTTTTCCCGAGTATATCGTTGAATTACGAGCATATTGCAGCATTACACTGCAAGTGGTATGTAGACCTGCTCTTCTCACTCTCCTCGTCATTATCAACCACATAATGGTGATTATCTGCGTTATTTCACCTTTTCCCGAGTATATCGTTGAATTACGAGCATATTGCAGCATTACACTGCAAGTGGTATGTAGACCTGCTCTTCTCACTCTCCTCGTCATTATCAACCACATAATGGTGATTATCTGCGTTATTTCGCCTTTTCCCGAGTATATCGTTGAATTACGAGCATATTGCAGCATTACACTGCAAGTGGTACGTAGACCTGCTCTTCTCACTCTCCTCGTCATTGTCAACCACATAATGGTGATTATCTGCGTTATTTCGCCTTTTCCCGAGTATATCGTTGAATTACGAGCATATTGCAGCATTACACTGCAAGTGGTATGTAGACCTGCTCTTCTCACTCTCCTCGTCATCATCAACCACATAATGGTGATTATCTGCGTTATTTCGCCTTTTCCCGAGTATATCGTTGAATTACGAGCATATTGCAGCATTACACTGCAAGTGGTACGTAGACCTGCTCTTCTCACTCTCCTCGTCATTATCAACCACATAATGGTGATTATCTGCGTTATTTCGCCTTTTCCCGAGTATATCGTTGAATTACGAGCATATTGCAGCATTACACTGCAAGTGGTACGTAGACCTGCTCTTCTCACTCTCCTCGTCATTGTCAACCACATAATGGTGATTATCTGCGTTATTTCGCCTTTTCCCGAGTATATCGTTGAATTACGAGCATATTGCAGCATTACACTGCAAGTGGTATGTAGACCTGCTCTTCTCACTCTCCTCGTCATTGTCAACCACATAATGGTGATTATCTGCGTTATTTCGCCTTTTCCCGAGTATATCGTTGAATTACGAGCATATTGCAGCATTACACTGCAAGTGGTATGTAGACCTGCTCTTCTCACTCTCCTCGTCATTGTCAACCACATAATGGTGATTATCTGCGTTATTTCGCCTTTTCCCGAGTATATCGTTGAATTACGAGCATATTGCAGCATTACACTGCAAGTGGTATGTAGACCTGCTCTTCTCACTCTCCTCGTCATTGTCAACCACATAATGGTGATTATCTGCGTTATTTCGCCTTTTCCCGAGTATATCGTTGAATTACGAGCATATTGCAGCATTACACTGCAAGTGGTACGTAGACCTGCTCTTCTCACTCTCCTCGTCATTGTCAACCACATAATGGTGATTATCTGCGTTATTTCGCCTTTTCCCGAGTATATCGTTGAATTACGAGCATATTGCAGCATTACACTGCAAGTGGTATGTAGACCTGCTCTTCTCACTCTCCTCGTCATCATCAACCACATAATGGTGATTATCTGCGTTATTTCGCCTTTTCCCGAGTATATCGTTGAATTACGAGCATATTGCAGCATTACACTGCAAGTGGTACGTAGACCTGCTCTTCTCACTCTCCTCGTCATTATCAACCACATAATGGTGATTATCTGCGTTATTTCGCCTTTTCCCGAGTATATCGTTGAATTACGAGCATATTGCAGCATTACACTGCAAGTGGTACGTAGACCTGCTCTTCTCACTCTCCTCGTCATTGTCAACCACATAATGGTGATTATCTGCGTTATTTCGCCTTTTCCCGAGTATATCGTTGAATTACGAGCATATTGCAGCATTACACTGCAAGTGGTACGTAGACCTGCTCTTCTCACTCTCCTCGTCATCATCAACCACATAATGGTGATTATCTGCGTTATTTCGCCTTTTCCCGAGTATATCGTTGAATTACGAGCATATTGCAGCATTACACTGCAAGTGGTATGTAGACCTGCTCTTCTCACTCTCCTCGTCATTATCAACCACATAATGGTGATTATCTGCGTTATTTCGCCTTTTCCCGAGTATATCGTTGAATTACGAGCATATTGCAGCATTACACTGCAAGTGGTACGTAGACCTGCTCTTCTCACTCTCCTCGTCATCATCAACCACATAATGGTGATTATCTGCGTTATTTCGCCTTTTCCCGAGTATATCGTTGAATTACGAGCATATTGCAGCATTACACTGCAAGTGGTATGTAGACCTGCTCTTCTCACTCTCCTCGTCATTATCAACCACATAATGGTGATTATCTGCGTTATTTCGCCTTTTCCCGAGTATATCGTTGAATTACGAGCATATTGCAGCATTACACTGCAAGTGGTACGTAGACCTGCTCTTCTCACTCTCCTCGTCATTGTCAACCACATAATGGTGATTATCTGCGTTATTTCGCCTTTTCCCGAGTATATCGTTGAATTACGAGCATATTGCAGCATTACACTGCAAGTGGTACGTAGACCTGCTCTTCTCACTCTCCTCGTCATCATCAACCACATAATGGTGATTATCTGCGTTATTTCGCCTTTTCCCGAGTATATCGTTGAATTACGAGCATATTGCAGCATTACACTGCAAGTGGTATGTAGACCTGCTCTTCTCACTCTCCTCGTCATTGTCAACCACATAATGGTGATTATCTGCGTTATTTCGCCTTTTTCCCGAGTATATCGTTGAATTACGAGCATATTGCAGCATTACACTGCAAGTGGTATGTAGACCTGCTCTTCTCACTCTCCTCGTCATTGTCAACCACATAATGGTGATTATCTGCGTTATTTCGCCTTTTCCCGAGTATATCGTTGAATTACGAGCATATTGCAGCATTACACTGCAAGTGGTATGTAGACCTGCTCTTCTCACTCTCCTCGTCATTGTCAACCACATAATGGTGATTATCTGCGTTATTTCGCCTTTTCCCGAGTATATCGTTGAATTACGAGCATTACACTGCAAGTGGTACGTAGACCTGCTCTTCTCACTCTCCTCGTCATCATCAACCACATAATGGTGATTATCTGCGTTATTTCGCCTTTTCCCGAGTATATCGTTGAATTACGAGCATATTGCAGCATTACACTGCAAGTGGTACGTAGACCTGCTCTTCTCACTCTCCTCGTCATCATCAACCACATAATGGTGATTATCTGCGTTATTTCGCCTTTTCCCGAGTATATCGTTGAATTACGAGCATATTGCAGCATTACACTGCAAGTGGTATGTAGACCTGCTCTTCTCACTCTCCTCGTCATCATCAACCACATAATGGTGATTATCTGCGTTATTTCGCCTTTTCCCGAGTATATCGTTGAATTACGAGCATATTGCAGCATTACACTGCAAGTGGTACGTAGACCTGCTCTTCTCACTCTCCTCGTCATTGTCAACCACATAATGGTGATTATCTGCGTTATTTCACCTTTTCCCGAGTATATCGTTGAATTACGAGCATATTGCAGCATTACACTGCAAGTGGTATGTAGACCTGCTCTTCTCACTCTCCTCGTCATCATCAACCACATAATGGTGATTATCTGCGTTATTTCGCCTTTTCCCGAGTATATCGTTGAATTACGAGCATATTGCAGCATTACACTGCAAGTGGTATGTAGACCTGCTCTTCTCACTCTCCTCGTCATTGTCAACCACATAATGGTGATTATCTGCGTTATTTCGCCTTTTCCCGAGTATATCGTTGAATTACGAGCATATTGCAGCATTACACTGCAAGTGGTACGTAGACCTGCTCTTCTCACTCTCCTCGTCATCATCAACCACATAATGGTGATTATCTGCGTTATTTCGCCTTTTCCCGAGTATATCGTTGAATTACGAGCATATTGCAGCATTACACTGCAAGTGGTATGTAGACCTGCTCTTCTCACTCTCCTCGTCATCATCAACCACATAATGGTGATTATCTGCGTTATTTCGCCTTTTCCCGAGTATATCGTTGAATTACGAGCATATTGCAGCATTACACTGCAAGTGGTATGTAGACCTGCTCTTCTCACTCTCCTCGTCATCATCAACCACATAATGGTGATTATCTGCGTTATTTCGCCTTTTCCCGAGTATATCGTTGAATTACGAGCATATTGCAGCATTACACTGCAAGTGGTATGTAGACCTGCTCTTCTCACTCTCCTCGTCATCATCAACCACATAATGGTGATTATCTGCGTTATTTCGCCTTTTCCCGAGTATATCGTTGAATTACGAGCATATTGCAGCATTACACTGCAAGTGGTACGTAGACCTGCTCTTCTCACTCTCCTCGTCATTATCAACCACATAATGGTGATTATCTGCGTTATTTCGCCTTTTCCCGAGTATATCGTTGAATTACGAGCATATTGCAGCATTACACTGCAAGTGGTACGTAGACCTGCTCTTCTCACTCTCCTCGTCATTGTCAACCACATAATGGTGATTATCTGCGTTATTTCGCCTTTTCCCGAGTATATCGTTGAATTACGAGCATATTGCAGCATTACACTGCAAGTGGTATGTAGACCTGCTCTTCTCACTCTCCTCGTCATTGTCAACCACATAATGGTGATTATCTGCGTTATTTCGCCTTTTCCCGAGTATATCGTTGAATTACGAGCATATTGCAAGCT
>OX235279.1:56548602-56568124 GCA_944472155.2 Trichobilharzia szidati | reverse complement strand
CCAAATATCAAGTTTACAATGGAGCATGAAAAAGAGAAGAAGTTCCATTTTCTTGACCTAGGTATCCAACGAGATATAGACGGCAAAATCATAAGATATATACACAGAAAAGAGACCTGGAGGGCGGTTTATCTTAACTTCAAAAGTTTCTGCCCTATAAGTTACAAAAAAGGATTGGTGAGAACATTATTTGATCGTGTAAGGAAGCTGTGTTCAGAAGAAAAGATTGAGGAAGAGCTATCCATTGTGGAGAAATGCCTACGCGACAACGGTTACCTACAAAAGTTCATTGACAAGTATGGAAGACGTCATGTTGAAAAAGTGAAAATCAGCACAGTAGAGAAAAAGCCTATCTTTCTGCAGCTTGCATTCAAAGGTGATGATATTGCCAGTAGAATAAGATGCAGACTGAACACTGCCCTGAAAAGAACATATCCAGCCGCCAAGCTTGTATGTGTTTATCAAACAACTAGTTGTTTGAGACAATCAAAAGTGGACAAATACCCACCTCATGTTACCTCCAACTGTGTCTACCAATTTACATGTACGTGCCAAAGCACCTGCATCGGAAGAACAGAGAGAAGGGTTATTGTCCGCATTTCTGAACACATACCAAAGAACCTGAGACTGAAAGGTCCACAAGTATTAAACAGTGCTATTGCGCGTCATCTATTAGACACTGGTCATAATGTAGACAACTTGAAGTCATTCAAAATAATCAACAAGCAAAAGAAACCTAACTTGCTACGCTTTGCTGAAGCAATTGCTATCAGACGACTGAAACCAAATCTATGTACGCAGAAAGAGACAGTGGTGAATCTTGCACTGCCTTGGTGACAAAAAAATATATATACAAGAGCTTGTTTTTGTTTCCAAGCCTAATTGCCTAATTATTCTATAAATATTTATAAACTGTCAAATATTGATCACAGTTCATTTGAATTATTCTATAAATAGTCAGCGTTTGTAACTCTTAATTAGTTAAATCATTCCGGACTAATGCTACTTTTACTTCCTACCAATTACTCCTTGTGATCGTGGAAAATTATGTTCAAATCTTTAATGTAATGTAATTCATATTTTTCATCGTTCAGGTTGTAACCAGTTGAGAAGAATCCTCGAAATAATAAAAAATGAGCTCATATTATCCTGGTACAATTGTTGTTCTTGCCTTGTTCAAGTTTATTAATGGGAAGAATTGCATGAAGCAATGTATTTTCTCGGGATTCCCTTTACAGCCAAGCATCGCCAGAGAACCTCTCGGTCGACAGAATCGAATTCCGCCTTTAGGTCAAGAAATATAATGATTGTTGGACGCCGGTAGGAATGCCTATGTTCTAGAATCTGTCGAAGGGTGAAGATATGATCAATACACCCTCTTCCTGGCCTAAAATCTGCCTGGTTTTCTCGTGTTTGTGCCTCCCGAGCACCACTTAGTCTACGCATGATTATTGAGCCTAGGATTTTAGATACCTCTGTGATTATCACAAGAAGACTTCTCTCCCTTCTTGTATATCGGGGATGATCAGTGACTTACACCAACCCGATGGAACTTCCTCTGATTCCCAGACGCTGCCTACTACCTTAGCTAACGCAGACAGTAAACTGTCACCACCGTACTTAAATACCTCTGGAGTCATTCCATCAGGTCCCGCTGCTTAGCCTTGTTTCAGATTAGTGACAGCTTAAGTAACCTCAGTTAAGGACGGAGGACCTGTGTCTATATCTCATTCAGGGAGGGTGTTGGATGTTCGGCAGGTTAAGTGATGCTGTAGGCCAATTAAACTGTTTCTCATAGTGTTCTTTCCAGCGTTCCAATCGTCTATCCTGGGAGCTAATTATGGTGCCATTTTTCCCCGAGATTGTTTCGCTTATCATTTGCCTTTTGCCACCTGTTTCCCTGATATGCCTGAATAGTTGTCCGGTGTTACCAATCGCCGACTCCCTTTCCATCTCTTTCGCTTTTGTCGCCCACCACTGTTCACGGTCATTACGAAGACTTCTTGTTATTTCGCATTTGAGTACCTTTCGCTCCTCATCATAATCGGAGCTCGCTGGAATCAGTCTTCTTGCGTCAATCAGTTCGGATGAGGCGGGTAGAGATCCAATGGCTTTTATTAACTTTAGGTTTTAGCTTATTAACAGCTTTCACAGCTGTGTCTACAGCTAACTGTATGTGTTGTGCCAGGCTACCTCGGGGGGAAGTCCTGCTGTCGACCTCAGAAACTCGTTTCGCTATTTCTTCCTTATGTAAGGACTCAGTGTCTCGATCTAGTTGGGGACGTAACTGTACATCTGCTGTGTTTATATGCAAATTATCTACAGCCATTAAAATTTTTCAAGACTAGGTAAAAATAATTTTCCCATTTAATTCCAAAAAGGTGTAATTGCAATAGTTCTAAATTTAACATCTGCACCAGTAAATAACCCAGGTTTGCATTTTAATAGTGTTCTCTGAGCTGGTTGGTTTAGTTGCGAAGCTTTCGTCGTCCTTCTGGACAACATCTTCAGCACCATATTTTGCACAAAGTGAAATGATTTAAATTTCTTCATGAGTGATATAATTGCGTCTCCTGTGGTAACTATCTTTACATATGTATTGACCATTTTCTCTTGACTTGGATTGCGTTTGGAAACCAAAAGATCCGGCAAGATGCAACCAAAAGGGGATAAAAATTAGTACCATTTACAAAATAAATTGTATGAACTGCAACAAGCATTACATCGGCCAAAGTGGGCGTCCCCTTCGAATCAGAATCCAAGAACACAAATCAGCCGTGAAAAGACACGATATGTATTCCTTAGTATCACTACATATAGACAATTACGGGTCATCAATTTGATTGGGATAATGTAAAAATCTTAGACAGAGGAAACACTAAAAGTGCCAGGGAATTCCTAGAAGCCTGGCATTCAAACGAAAATGCAATTAACAAGCACGTTAATTTAGACGAAATATACCAACTAATAAAAAGTAAATCACGTGACCAGAAAGTTTAAAATCCAAGTCAATAGAAAATGGTGAATACATATATAAAGATAGTTACCAGGAGACGCAATTATATCACTCATGAAGAAATTTAAATCATTTCACTTTATGCTAAATATGGTGCTGAAGATGTTGTCCAGAAGGACGACGAAAGCTTCGCAACTAAACCAACCAGCTCAGAGAACACTACTAATTGCAAATCATCCACCTGAGCTACAAATCTCTATTATTTCAATAACCCAGGTATCAGTAAAACTGTTGTCTTTTCAAATGACGGGTACAACATAAATGAAAAAAGAAGCATTAAAAATGTTCGTAATAGAATAACATTAACATATCCTGGTTTCAGGGATTGGAGACATTTGCGAAAATCAAGCGTATTAAAGCCGTGAAAGTTGCCATTCTTGTTACTTGTAACATTGGGAATGATAACATCAGCTGACAAGCGTATGAAAGACTTAATAAGAGTATTTGCATCAATAAAGGGACAATAATGCTGTTTACCACCAGTAATTTCGTTAAAAAGCTTCCGCATACCTGAGGGTGTTTTACGTGAAAAACATTTCTTGGTATATATTGTGCTTAGGCTACTACAGTAATATGGCACTCTATCTCTCACATCTTGAGTTGAGTGTATTATGTCTTGATTCCTGTCCGTTTAACCAGAGCAATACCCACTTGGTGTCTGCGTTTCTAAAATCGTTCGCTAAAGATTGGTCTGTACGACAATCACCACTTGTTTTGCTATAACTGATTCCATGTGATTTGTTTGTTCTCCATATATTATCCTAAAGTTTTTCTTGTAGTTTACATGGCGTGCTTAGTTGATGAGTCCTACCAAAATTTGATGAATGCATTAATATCCTACTTTTTACCATTGGTTGTTTGTTTTGATTTCACTTTTTGCTGCTTCGCATTCTTCCGGGCCAATAACGAGTTTAATAAAAAGACTCAAACATGTACATATATGCTTACTTGTAAGTTGTATGTGTTTTCTTCTAAAAGAATCTTCCTTGAAAAAATACAAACTTATCTGTTGACTGCATGAGAGCCAACAACGTGTATTGCTAATTAATCACAACAATGGAATGAATATATCTCTGGAAATAAAGAAATCTAATTATCGTCTCTTCGGTAATTTTCTTAGAATGGTTATAAAGTTTATTTTGATTAAGACTAGACGAAAATCCAGAAAATTAATTCTTCTCATGAACTGCCACATAATGTTTCAGACCAAAATGTCTTAACTATGGGATGTATTTACGTGCCCGAATTCGTAATATAGTCACACTTCTAAAGGTCAGTCCAAATCCACCTTTATTTGTTACCAGATTTTAATCTTATATTTGGTTTTAAGTCTATCTAAACCAGAATTTGTGCGTCGGTGGCACAGAGGTTAGGGCGCTCGCCGGCAATGCACATGGTCCGGGGTTCAATCCCCGGCCGACGCACACCTTTACCTCGCTGAGCCAGTAATAAAGCTGGTAAAGAGAAAAAGTTCGGTATGAAACTTCAAGCCTCTAGCTTGAAGCCCTATGTTCCACTGGGAACGTGAAGGAATTACTAAAAATATAATTAGAAAAAACCGAAATTTACTGTAGACCATGAATTTTGAATTAAATGTCATTTTAAAAACACATTGAGTAAAAAAATGCCGCTTGTAAGACGACTATCAACCATGAAAGAAACTGTCCCACCATTTATCAAATCACAACTTACCGAGTTTGCAGGAGTATTCATGTTTAAACTAAGTGATCCAGAATTATCTACTGTGGAACTTGGACTAATCACCGGCATTTCTTTATTTATTAGGATTTGACGGTCATAGACACAGGCACCAACAAATGCAACTCCATCTGCCTGAAGGACTTCATCTCCACGACGTAACACTCCAGTATCTCGAAAAGCAAAACATAAATGTGAAATACGATTACACAATAGAAGAATGAACTTGCGGTCATGTATAAGGATTAATAAGAAGTATTCGAGGTTTGACCTGATCAGAATATGATTCTCCAGTGGTACAAATGATTGAACTAAACTGTGCACTCACAGAGATCACTGTAAGCATTAATTTTGAGACATTTGACCGAGTATTCTTTATGATTTAAATGTTGAAAGTCAGGATAAGATAGCGAGTGGTACCTTTTTTCACTCCTTACCTTCAGAGTGGAACATAGGACATCAAGCTTCGAAGGTGTGGTCGAAGTATGGTTTTGTTTTACGGAGTGCGGTTATTAGTTTTACGCCCAACCTTCCTTTATTTTCGGAGCTCACTACTGGCTAGGCGCGAATTAGGAGTACATTGAGAGGGAACGGGAACCAGACCACGTGGTAGGTTGGATAGCGTCCTACCTTTGAATCGACGACACATCGAGTGATTACTCTTATTGTTTCTTTGGGCTTCAAGTGGAACACAGGGCTTCAGTAGCGCATCACTATTTCATTCTGTTCTCTGCAGTCTTTTTAATTTGACTCCACCATCACCTACTAGCCTTCTTTTCATCTTTACATTATCTCCATGTCATCTTCCAATGACCGCCCGAAGGCCTGGTGTCACGGTCTTTTCGGGGTATGTTCAATCCGTCTACATTCCATTCTGCATATTTGTTGGGTGATAAGTTCTTGGTTGGCTCCTTCACATAGTTTCATGTTGCTGATTCTTTCTGACCATCTGATCTACAGTATGCAGCCAACGCAGCTGTTAATAAAAGTTTGCATCCTGTTGGAAATACTCTTCGTGACGCGCCAATTCTTTAAATTAAATAGAAGCGCTGGTTTGGTATTAGTGTCTAAAATACGAATCTTCTTCCTCATGCTGAGTGAATTAGATTTCAGAGTAATGAAGGCCTTGCTTTTGCGATTCTGCTTTTGATATTTTATATGTGCCATCTGCAGTTGAAACGATACTACCTTGATTTTTCTCGTTGATGGCTATTGGTGTTTTTTCCTCTTTCTGAGTCGAATCTTGTTTTCGTTTTTCTGCAGAGGACCACATGATAGCTTTAGTGCTGCTGGTGACATCACGACAGTCACTCTCCCACATCCTTATTACTTCTATACCATGTTTTCTCGTCTCTTTTTCAATATAAGCCGTCTTCCCCAGCTTTAAATATCGTATGGACATTCCATGTCCCCATGCTTATTCTCGCTTACTTAGAAAGAAGATAAATCGGCTGACTGACCTCCTGAAGGCTTTCGTTAGCATATTTCTCTGATTCCAGCGAAAAAGTTTTTGTTTTAGTACTTTTCTGTGCTCTGAGTTTCCTGTTGAGAATAGGTCAATTTTCCTGGTTAGGGGGTCACTATCCCCACGCACACTCTTTCCTCTCATTTTGGGTTCAGAACGGGTAAGTAAACTACTGAACTGGACGAGATTAAATGACAGCTATTTAAAAAATAATCTAAAAAAACAAAATATATAGAATTCATTTTTAAACTATAACATGAGACTTATATTCATTGTTAGGAAAATCAAGTAGGGGTTTATCACACATAACCTACCCATAGAAAACAAATAACTTCACAAGAAAGTGTTTGTTATCAAGAGTTCTTCAAGAAAGAGATATGATAGATAAAAATAATTTCTCAGCCCGAAATTTTGAAGAAACAACGGTTATTTGGCGAAAAACAGTAATTAATTACCTTAAGTAGATGCGAGTAAAATAGTAAGATAGCTTACAGTTTCGAATGAAAAGTCAAAGAAAAAGCTAATACAGTACACTTCACCTGGGTTATAGATTGAATTAATAATAATAATAATAATTTTCGCTTTATTCCAAAAACAGTATTAATGATACAGCAAGGAATTTTCAGCATTCAGTACAGTATTGCTTCTAATTTACTCAAAAACGACAACAACAAAAAAATAGATAAACGGAATAATTAATACATAATAATGATAACAAAACGTTTTTATAGCAGCTATGTAGCAATTACAGTATAGGATAAGGAGAAAAATATAAAATTATAGTAATAATAGTAATAACAACTAAAATAAAAATAGCAAAGTTATAATTAAACGATAAAAAGGGTGACACCATAGAATTACAGAAAGATGAACAATGAAAGGGTCGATTCACTATGCTAATTACATAGTAACTTATATGTTTCACGTCTAACAGTGTCTTCATCACATAAAATACGGGCTAAATACGGTATTGTAGAATTTTTGTACTTAGTGGTACGAGCATATAATTTCTTATATTGACTTCTCGTTCTACCTGATGAGATACAAGGGGATAATTGTGAATAAAGAGGGTGCAGTGGGTCTGACAGTATGGCCTTTGCCCAATTTGTACAGGAATTTACGTGTCTCTCGACTATGGTATTGGCGAGATCACGCAGTGGCAAACCACAAGCCCTACTCACAACATTTAATACCCTTCGTAATACGGCATAGTCTTTTTTAAGAAGCCCAGGAAAGATTAATGGAGAACAATAAAGTAAAATGGGTAAAATACAGGAGTTTAAAAATTGCAGAACTAAAGGTTGGCTGATACCTTGTTGTCTTAACTTTTTAATGTAGAAGGTAAGACGAAACATTTTCTTAGAGACCAATAAAATGTGAGATGACCATGAAAGGTCAGAGGAAAGAACTAATCCAAGGTATTTAATGCTTGATTTGGTTTCAATTTCTGTACCATCTATGCTACAGGAACCATGGGAACTAACTAGTTCATGTATGTCACGTCGATGGTTGAAGGTAAAGTTAACTGCTTGACATTTGGAAGGATTTAACATAAGACCATTTGACTTAGACCACATGCTGATGTCCAACAGAAAGCTATTAAGTTTGGTGCAGTCAGACTCAGAAGTGATAAGCAGTGATACAGTCAGATCATCAGCATATTTGACAAAATTGGTTTCGTTTAAATGTGGCAGGTCATGTAGGAAGAAAGAAAAAAGAAAGGGAGAGAGGACGGCACCTTGAGGAACACCAGCTTTTGTAAGCAAAGCAGAAGAAGATTTGCCATTATATGCAGTATACTGCATTCTATCAGAAAAATAAGAATGCAACCAACTCTTAGCCCAGGATGCTGTGTGCGTCAAGGAGAGCTTATTTAATAAAAGGCCCCTAGGTACAGAGTCAAACGCAGATGTGTAGTCTAGGAAAGCACCACGAACATATTTGGCACCTTTGTCTAAACAAGAAACAACACTATGATTGAATTAAAGTGCGACAGAAGCTGACAAAAACTGTTGGATAAAAATGAAAATTAGTTTTTACTGAGAAAATATCGGTGCAATGGCATGTTACTACGTAAAAAGTTGGACCATGTGCTTACCACGTTCTATGCTAGGACCCATTAAACGATCGTAAACTGCATTTTCATGCATCTTCAGATGAACACCAGAACGACGATAGACACAAGCGCGAGCGAAACCACGATCAATAGATGCTTGGTTTATGATTAGCGCGTCTTCTACATCATATCCAGAATAAGACATTATTGCCACAATAGCATTTTGCCCAGCGGGAAGCTAGATAGAAATACATCGATAAAAACCAAAAGTTACCTGTGCAGGAACTAACCAAACAGCCCATATGAATAAAACTGTATATTATTTTAACGGAATATAAGAAAACAGTAATCCACAAAATTCCACCTACATTAGGCCGAATCTAGTCATTGATTTGCTACCATTATACTTATTATTAATCCTTCAACTTAGAATGTGGAACATAGGGCTTCAACAGCTTCCAAGTGCAACACCTCATCAACAATCGTGTTAATGCTATATACCATGGAAGTAACTCAAGACTATAATGATACCCTGCTGGCACCTTTACCAAGCGATAGTTAATTTGGATTTATTTTAAATGAATAACACAAAACTCGTCCTGTGTTCAGGTCACTTGACCAAAATGAAGATATCGTATTTCTAGTCACATCTTCAGCCTAAAACCCTATGACTAATGAACATTTGCGCCTAGAAACACCCCGTCAGCATGATTAGTTTCAAAATTTACAGTATTGGTATGCACTATCATAAGCATTGTAATGCTGCAACAATCATGAGTTATTGGGGTCACATCGCACAAAATGGTCAAGCACATATGCCAATGGTATTTTTGAACGCATCATCACCTCTCCTGGTTATCTAATGCAGTAAGCTGTGAGATCAAATCTACCTTCAGATTCTACTCCTCATTAACAATACTGAAGACAGAGACCAACAACAACACTAACAGCCATACAAAGGCAACCGTCGTTCAAGGGGGGAGGGGGGGCACAAGTTTACCAAACGGTACTGGTGTGTACGACAAAATAGTCAATGAATTATATTTTCATACATATAAGGTAGAATATAACATTCATACAAAGTCAACCTCACGGGATGGAAGTTCACATTAAGATAACCAACAATCACATGATAATTAAGACAGAAAAGGCTGGGTCATATTCATTGGTGGGCTTTCGTGAAATTTGTATCTCTGTCACCATCGCCACAAACTATCATATCCATTTCGTCTCCTGCGTGAATGATTAAGGATTATGTGCAAGTTTGAACTGAAGCCACTTCTCACCTATCTTGTCAGTTTAACTGTGGAATAACAACCCAGTCCTTCCGTTACACGATTCTTTGGCCTAGCAATCGAGATCTCCATCATTCTGATAAGTCTGTTGCATCTATCCCACATGCTGACTACCGTAACAAGAATTGATCAAAGATATAAGTTAGTATTTATCCTACTCGTCGTGTAAACACATGCTCTCGGTCGGTCGGGTCGGTTTTCGACATAGAACTTTGCACATATGTGCGGCAGTTCAAGTCGCCACACTCCATGTAGCACACAAATCAAGAGAAGAAATTAGGAGAAATGCATGCTCTAGAGGCTCATCTGCAGATGCTGCAACTTACAACGATAGCAGAGGTACCAGTTCATCATCCCACGGTCCGGTGATCTCATGTAAATCGAACAAGATTACTCTGTCAAGTAAGAAAAATCAAATCGTTGGCTAAATGCTCTTAATTGTTTTTTGTATCATATCACTATTTATTATTCAGTATCAATCTAGAGGGCCGATTCACGAGTTAATCAAGTTTTTACCGGTGTGTACTATATGCACACGCATGTAACTTGTTCTACAACTAACCACAACAAACAAAGGCAAGGGCTCATGTTACTCTTGGTGTACCAGCTTCAGTCTTTATCATCGCCAAACTGTCATTTTATACGAATGTATCACGTGATATAACGGGACATTGTGTTTGCAGTTCGGTTCTTCCGGTTACACTCATGTTCCTCTTATCACGCGACTAGTGGTTCTACGCAACTCCGCCCAAATCGAACGCCAAAACCTATTTTCTGCATTCCAGTGTGGGTTGAGAATTAAATCTCTATCACAAACACTTCAGTCCAAGGACTGTCTAAATTATTATTTATATTATTCCTTCAGCTTCCGAGTGGAACATAGGGTTTCAACAGCTCATCTCCGCCTCATCCTGTTCTCCACAGTCCTCTTCTGTTAGCCTCATGATCGATCATAGACTTTCAACTCCTCATCACACGATGCTCTCCATGTCCATCTCGGACCTGGTGTGCGACGTCACCAAACTGTCCCTCATCTTGTGTTCGACCCATCTCCATTTCCTTAAGCATATTTGTTGGGCAATGGCCTCTTGGTTTGTTAGTTCCCAAAGTTTCTTGTTGCCAATTCTTTCCAGTCATCTGATCTCCAATATAAAGCGAAGGCAGCCATTTATAAAAGTCTGCAACCCGTTGGGAACGCTTTTCGTAACGCATTCGCCACATTTCCGGCTCATATAGAAAAACTGACTGACTCAATATTGGTGTTGAAGATCTCAATTTCGTTCTTTATACTTAGTGCAGGAGATTTCCAAACTGATTTCAGACTGACGAATGTCTGTCTTGTCTTTCCGATTCTGGTTTGACATCCTCCTCATACGTTCCACCTGTAGCTGGAACGGCGCTGCCTAGATAATTCAAGGAAGTGGTCTCTTTCAGATTTCACCCGTTGATAGTGATTGTTGCCGCATACCATCGGTGATGTTAGGCAGTCTTGTCTTACTCATTCATTCACTTCAAAGTCTTCACTGGGTCTTCCATTGAGGATTACTTGACATGTAGCATTGTCATACAGCTTTTGAATGCGGTTGGTGAAGATTTGGGGCACTCCACAGTGTCGAAATAGTTTCTAAAACTCTTCGCCGTCAACGCTGTTGAAGGTTTTCACAAAGTCGATAGAGTTGAGGTAGAGATGTGACTGCTATTCTATGCTCTCTTCGGTGATGATCCGGACACTGCAGGGGATGTGCTCACGCCACTACTGCAAAATGTTTGGAGGGAAATGTACCTACTGTTTGGAAGGAAGGCCACCTTGTCCAACTACAGAAGAAGGCTTTTACAAAAACCGGCGCGGAATCATGCGCCTGCCCATACCAAGTAAAACATTAAGTCGCGTCGTCCTTGAGGGTCTAAAAATTGCACTGGGTGCAAAACTCTACCTAAAATAAGCTGGATTCAGGAAAAGAAAGTCATGTGCGGATAAAACTGCAATTCAACGCGCCGTTATACCTAAACACCACTAAATCTTGCCGCTTTATCGTGTTTTATATTGCGAATAGCATTCGCGATCTCAGCTGTAGTTTGAAGAAGGATCCCTAACTTCCATCTAGGTAAGGCCTCATGAAATGGGCGACTGGAGTGAAGATGTAGATGAATTGTATAATTCATCTGATTCCCTACCTATCTTTCCAGGAGTCTCTTCTTAAATGTTGTCGAGGCTTCATTTTTGTTGGAGATCTTTTGACATACTAGAGTTTTTCTAGAGCGCATTTTGCCAATGTCATATTCATTTTATTCACTTTTGACTTCATTAGACAACTACATAAATTATGCTAAATGAATGAGTAGTAACCAAAATGAATTGGCAGTAACGTTTATCTAGGCCGACCACTCATGCTGCTTGATAATTGTACTGACAGGTAACGGTTCTCAATAGCAATGTACTTCCTTTAAGTTTACTCCACAGACAAAACAATGTACAACTTTTCACCAAAGCATATCATTACATGTTTTTACACTTCAAAACAACGTACAAAGTGGAGGATAACACGACAGAAATAGGACTAAATAAGATGAATTTTAGAAAACAGATAAACGAATTAAAGTTAGGTTTTACAGCTACAAAAATATAATATATCAGCAAAGGCATCTTAGCATCTAAGAAAATCGAACAGCGACATAGATATAATTCGTGTGACAAATGTTTACAAAGTTCCTGAAAAACCCATTAATGTGCATTTAAGCTAATATACTTTTATAATATTCTGATGTATATTGAGCCTTTAAAAAAGGGGAATGTGTTATCCCCTCGCTATTTGAAAACAGTATTCCATTTTGGTAACAACCGTAAGTCTGATTCAGTATAGTTTGGAAACATCAGAAACAACTAGCAAAGACTTCAGAACACTTTACAACAAACTCACCTCATCAAAATGCATCATCTGAATAGTTTTCGACTGAACTAACGGTTTTTGGGGGTAAACCATCTGACACTGTAATGTGTCGAAACGGATCTGTTGATTAAGTGCAACGGTGCCAATAGCTTGTTTTCCCATAGCGCACTGATAGGTGTTTCGAGGAGACTACAATATATAAATACATATACCGAAAATATCCATTGAGCGGTGAAGAAAACCAAAGACAATATAGTGGGAATGATTTTCTTTAAACGATAGGTCCAATTCAGAGGCTGTACAACCGCATTCATGTTCACTAAAACATATAGAAGTCTATTATTGAATAGCGGGGAGGAGAGACCTCATAGATACAATTATCGAGAAGTGACTTCTGAAGATAAGAAAAACTCACTTGATAATCAACAAAATAACAGGAGTAAAGGTTTGAAATTTCACAAGGTGTAAACTGGTACTGTGGAGGGTGCTACTTATAATCCGATATAAGTAGTATATCAGAAACGAAGTAACAATATGTTTGGTACACTGGAAAGAGCAATCAAAGAAGAGAACCATGAGAAGAATGTTGCCATATGATGCAGAATCCAAGAAGCTATCGAATGAGACGATATTCGACCAATTCGTCAAGGATGTGGTAAATAATGTGCAAATGGCCGGTTGAGAATATGGTATACCAAATTTAGCTATGTACCATATCTATCACCAAATAGATATTTTTTCAGCCTCGTCAGTCTTGTCCTCTTTTACATTTGGTGTCGCTGCCTCTGCCGGAGATGAAGGTGCCGTGGCCGCAGGTGTTCGAGGAGGGAGATGTGCGGACGTTCCTCAGGGATTTCGAAGTTGTCGCGGAGCTGGTTGGAGTGCAGGAGAAGAAGGCGGAGCTGGTTGTCTTGGGAACGCTGCTGAGGGGTCGCGCGAAGGCTGCGTACGACAACGCGCGGGAGCTGGAAGGTGAGGCGGCGTGGGACAAGGTCGTCGAGAGGCTCGTGTGCGAGTTCGACAGCCCTGCGGACAGACAAGAGGCACTGCAGAAGTTTCGGACGCTGAGACTTGGCCAGGATGGGGATCCATTGGTTCTCGCAGTTACGCTGACGAATCACCTATGACGCGCATTACCCACCCTAGACGAAGATTCACGGGAGCAGTTGCTTGCATCTCAGTTCCTCGAATGCGTCCCGACAGCTATCGCTCATCAGTTGCAGCTAGTTAACGCAGCTCAGCCAATGGATGTCTATGAAATGGCCAAGGTGACAAGGCAGATAATGACCTCGCATGTTGCTCCAGTGATGTCGGAGGGCCAAGATTCCAAGAAGATCGAAGACCAGATTGAAGAGTTGAAACAACAGGTGGCGGCTATGCAGATAAAGAAAAAACAAACAACAGATGCTTTGCTTGCGGAGGAACCGGTCACTGGCAGAGAAACTGCCCGAAACGAAGGCAGAAAAACCTTAAACGATACAGTCTTCCTTCTTTTTCTCGCTCGCGTTTGGAGGTGGTCGGGTTAGTCGAAAGAGGCTCAGTGTACGGGAGATTACGGGTGAACCAAAAAGAAATAGTTTGCTTGATCGACACAGGGGCCGCAGTTTCGTTGATAGATGGAGAACAGTGTAAGGAAATACGGCCGTGCACACTAGCAGTTCAGACGTTAGGAGGACATCCGTTGCACATTCTTGGCGTTTCAGACTGCGTTATGGAGATGGGAGCAGGAAAAATACGATATCCGTTTATTGTAACTTCTGATATAAGACGAACGATTTTGGGAGCAGACTTTCTCAGAGAAGTAGGAGCTGTAATCGATATGAAGAATAGAAAAGTGGTCACAAAACACGGGCAATTCGCGATACATGAGAATAGTGAAGTCGCTGAGGTGGAAACCACAACCATTGTTCCACAAGATGCACCACGTCTAACCACGTTGATGAGTAAATATGCCGGTTTATTCACTAGTGATGGAGACCCATACGGTTATTGTGATAAGGTAAAGCATAACATCCCACTGAAGGATACGGGGAAGACAGTCTTTTCATCGCGACGAGTTCCGGTTCACCTTGAAGAAGAAGTTAACCGACAAGTCAGAGGAATGTTAAACGACGGAATAATCGAAAAAGCCGACAGCCCGTACAGTTCGCCAATTCTTTTGGTGAAGAAAGCTAACGGGAAATATAGATTTTGTGTCGATTTCAGACAGCCGAATAGCCTCACCGAAGTAAAACAGTGTGTAATGCCTACCGTAACAGAAACCCTTGATCGCCTTCATAAAGCCAAGTTATTCACCGTGTTCGACCTACGATCGGGTTACTGGCAGATCCCAATAACAGAAAGTGATCGAAGTAAAACGGCTTTCACAGTTGGGCAGAAACAATACCAGTTTAAACGAATGCCATTTGGATTGGTAGGTGCCCCATTTACATTCAGAAGATTAATGACCTTATTACTGAAGGGTCTGAAGAACGTAGAAGTATATGGAGATGACTTGGTGGTGTATAGTGAGACGGAAAGCGACCATATAGACCACATCGAAGCTATCTTAAAGAGAATTGATGACTTTGGACTGCGGATTAATAAGAACAAGTCCCAAATAGCTAAAAACACGGTTGTCCTCCTGGGTTGCAAAGTGGGAAATGGTGAAATACGGCCATTGCCGGAGAAGATCCTGACTGTCAAAACCAGCGAAGTGCCAAATTCAAAGCGAAAGCTGAGACAGTTTTTGGGAAGAGCGGCATTCTACAGCCGATTTGTCAAAAATTTCAATGAGATAGCAAAACCACTATATACGTTGCTGAGTGACGCGAAATTCATGTGGACGGAAGAGGCACAGCAAACGTTTGAGCGAATTAAACAGCTGTTAGATGGTCAACAGATGACGTTGAAACTGCCAGCGCCGGGGAAGCAGTTCACAGTTTCGACAGACGCCAGTGATTATGGTATAGGTGCTGTCTTAAGACAAACGGACGGGGTTGTTGAATACGCTAGCCGTGTGTTGACACTTGCAGAACAGAAGTATTCTACGGTGGAAAAGGAGTGCTTAGCCATTGTATGGGCACTAGAAAAATGCAGACCATATCTGATCGGCCTCCGATTCCACACTGAGACCGACCACAAACCTCTTCAGTGGTTGAAAACAGCACGGGATCCACGAGGGAAGTTATCACGATGGATATTACGCCTATGACTTCACGATTGGACATATTCCAGGAAAAGAAAATGTAATAGCTGACTATTTGTCGAGATCAGATAATGAGACTGAACTACCAGAGGTAGCGTATGCAGTAAACGCTTTGGAGCAAGATCCCTTACAACTTGTTCGCCACCAGAAGTCGGATCCTACTCTTAAGACAGTCATTCAAATGATACGTGAAGGGAAAGAAATTGAAATGGCAGCAGGGAAAAGAGAGTTAAAGATGCTATTGCACCAAAAACATAGACTCAAACTAAACGCTGCCGGCGTCCTAACTTGGAAAGACAGTGATGGTAGCTGGGTTACAGTGATACCAAAAAGCCTTCGTCGCGGGGTCATTCAAGAATGCCACCAACTAGCCAATATAGGAGTTGCACGAACATACGACCTAGTGAGCCAAAGTGTGTACTGGCCAAACATGAGAGGCGATATTGCAAACTACGTGCTCGCTTGCCCACAGTGTCAATTGATGAAGGGTGATCGGTGCATTCGACCACAGCTACAAACGATACCCGTAACGGCGGTTGGTGACTTATGGTCCGTGGACATAATGGGTCCTTTCCCTCAGACAGCAAGTGGAAATCAATACATTTTAATGATGACGGAACACGCCACGCGGTGGGTAAATGCTGTAGCGATTCCAGATCAGCACGCCAAGACCGTAACCGAGGCGGTCATTCGACATATTGTGGCAGATCATGGTGTACCAAAAATGATATTGACAGATCAAGGCCCCTGTTTTGAAAGTGAGGAGTTCAAGACTCGTCTGGAGGCACTGGGTATTAAGAGGATTAGAGCGACTCCGTATCATCTGCAGACAAACGGCTTAACCGAAAGGAACAATCGTACACTCAAGGAATGGTTAGCTGCGAAAAGAAGCTACGGGGAAACTGACTTACCGTTGGTATTACTAGAACATCGTGCCACAGTACAAGGGACAACAAAAAAGTCGCCTTTCCAGCTGATGTATGGGAGGAAACCACGCTTACCGGTGCACCATAACACCTGGCCACAACAACAAAAATGGAACAGTAAGAGATGGACAAGTGAGCGGAAACAAGCTATTCAGAATATACAAGAGAAGCGCAAGAAAGACATCGAAAATTATGGCAAGAAACAAATCAAAGCTTGGAAGCTCTTTGAAGTAGGTGACCAGGTGAAATGTAGAGGACGAAAGTATACTACCGGAAGTGGACCAGGATCAGGAAAGCTTCTGCCAAAGTGGGAGGGACCATATGTGGTCACATCGAGACGCGGTTCAGTGTACACAATAAAGAGAGGAGATAAAGAGAAAAGAGTAAACGCCAGTCTGCTACAAAAATGGAGAGAAGAATGTCAAGACGAGGTACCAGAAGTGCAGCAGGATGAAACGTCTGTGTGGCGATCAAGGCGGTTACAGGAGAGACTTTATAATGAGGGGGCGAGTGTGGTGAGTGCTACTTATAATCCGATATAAGTAGTATATCAGAAACGAAGTAACAATATGTTTGGTACACTGGAAAGAGCAATCAAAGAAGAGAACCATGAGAAGAATGTTGCCATATGATGCAGAATCCAAGAAGCTATCGAATGAGACGATATTCGACCAATTCGTCAAGGATGTGGTAAATGATGTGCAAATGGCCGGTTGAGAATATGGTATACCAAATTTAGCTATGTACCATATCTATCACCAAATAGATATTTTTTCAGCCTCGTCAGTCTTGTCTTCTTTACATTACCAGATCACAACTCGAAAAATTTAAAGGTGAAGAGGAAAGTACAGCAAACGTAATGAAAACAATATAGTTCGCTTGAATGTATTGTTCTAAACTTAACAATCATGACATTCATGGTGCAGTTATACAATTATCAGTAAACAATTGAAGTCTCCAAATATAAAGGTTGCTTATCGAATAACGCTCAACATTTCAAATAAAATAAGGTCCTTATGGTTTCTTAAAATACGATTGGTTCATCAGTATCAATCTAATTGGAGCAGTAATGTCTAAATAATTGTTTACAAAATATATGTTGAAGAACTACAAGCATATCACAAATACAGCTGACAAAATTTTGGTTGAAAATGTTTACCTTATTTGTGCGATTAGCACTGGTGTACAAAAAGTACTACGAAAATAAACGAAAACCAATGAAGTGAGTAGCTGTCTTCAATTAAACAATGTTATCATTGCCATCATTTCAATGCATGTCCTAAATAAGCTTTGTCCAAAACCAGACACAAGAAATGTCATGCGAGAAAGCAAGGAATCTCTAGTAGTAATTGTTTTAATTTTTCAATGACCTTCCTCAGGCTTTACAATTATAAACTTACTAATATTAACCTACAACACAACAATCATCATCACAGGAATGGTAATGTAAATTTTACTTCAGAATTACAGGAATTTAAATTTTGTGTCGTCAGTGCTTTCACTGAGTTATGACCGTTGGAAATGGTTGTATTACTAGTTGCACGGACTGGTTGTTGGATAGATAAAGTTAGAATTAAATCAAACTAATTGACTAAATGGTCACACTTGTTGATAGTGACCGAGAGACAGTTGGTCAAGAAAAACTGTATTCAGTATCCAATATCGTTTTTACGAGGTAGCATAAACCAATTCGATTTCCTTGTGCTTGCCTCTTGATTGTGAGGTATAGGTTCCTGATCTTCGGTAAACTTCTGCGTAGCTCGTCCCCCCACTCGACTGTCGTATCTTTGGATAACTCCAAAAGGAGTAGTGCTGGGATTAATTATATGTGGTTTGTAGTATGAGGTGTGTTAAGACTGTTACTACTGTGAATGGAGTTGATCCTTTCACCAGTTAGTCCTCCGATATCGTCGTCAAAAGAAAAGAGATGATAATAATAATAATAGATATAATTAGTGAAGTTATTCAGACTAACAGACAGAAAAAGAATAAGAAAACGTAACAACAGCCAGCTGATTAAATTTGAATAGTAACATGAATAATATATATATTCCGGTAATATTAATAATAATAATAATAGGTGTAGTTAAAGCTGTCAGGAGAGTAAGACGGAAGAGAATGTAAAGAAGTAAAACGACAAGTTTAATTGTCTACCCTTAAAAGGTGTATGCGATTTTAAGGGGATAGGCCATTTGGATGCAGTCCTTGTGTCGCTGCATGGTTGTCCAGATTTCGCTTAAAGGCGTCCACAGACGGCGCGATAGCTACGTCTTCCAGTAAGGAATTCCAGGGACGCCAAACCAGCAGTGAAAAGAAGTGGGAGCGCACCCGGGTCCTTGCCCTCTGATGAGCTATCCTTCCACGAGGAAGCCTATACTTACTCAATGGCAGGACACCTTTGTTTGGGTGATTCTGGTTATTTGTTATTTTGTGGGCAGTATTTAAATCCCCCCTAAGACGACGGTAGCACGATGTCCAGTCGTCCCAAGCTGATAGTAAGTTAGTAACGCAGGATCTCCCTTTCCTGGAACCGTGTTGGGCTCAATGGAGTTTAGTAGACCTATCGAGATTTTCCCTGATGTGGTCGTCAGTAATACTTTCCGATACTTTTGATACCACTGGGAGTAGAGCTACTGGTCTATAATTAGTGGGATTTTGCTTATCCCCACCCTTGAAGATCGGAGAAAGGATGCTTCTTTTCCACTCCCTTGGCAATTTCCCGATTCCATGGAGTGTTGGAGCAAGTCACATAAGGGCCTATAGAGAGCTTCAGCGCGTTGTTTCAGAACAGATGGCCTGATGTCGTGACAACCTGAAGACTTCCCAGGTGTGAATCGCTGTAGCTTTCTTAGTACTGTTGCAGGGTTTATTTGGGGAGTAGCCATTAGGTCTTCCTCATGTGAAATAGTGGTGCCACCATTTTGGTCCGTAACGATAACACCCACATTGCTGTTTAGCTGTTTGGTGAAGGCTAAACTGAATGTTTCAGCC